>VZTX01014915.1:549274-559977 GCA_013400915.1 Pardalotus punctatus
GGAGCCGGGGGGGCGGGGGCGGAACTTTCAAAAGCTGTAAGTCCATGCATGGAGACCCAGGGTGTTCAGTTTGCAAAACCTACTACCATCTGCAGCCTTAACTCTGGCATTTTAGGCTCCTACTACTTTGGCTATACAAATGTCTCGGCTTCTGTCATATTGCTCATTTGCAGCTGACATATTGCCACTTAAAAGTAGTGGCTCAGCTCTGGCTGAGCTCCATGTTGGACTTTATAACATCTCTCCATATTTGTTTATTCAGCACAAATTATTTTACTACTGGGTGTAGCTCTTTATGAAACCTGTCTCCTGGAGATATTGCCAGAGGAAGGAAGTATAACTACATGGTATTTACCTTACCATGATGTTCTTGTAGTCACACAGTTTGACTCATGCTAATACATTTTGTGTTAGGGTAATACTTGAAGGTCAGTGGAAGGACTGATCCTACCTTCACTTGGAAAAAAACAAATGGAGCAAAGAACAAAGAGTCATCTGCTTGGGGTTTTTATCACTTGTAATATACAATTGATGGCAGAATGGAGCCGTTTCACAGTTATGTTAGACCTAATAAAAAATACTTTAAAAAAAAATAAAAATCCAGCAACATGATGCTTGTATGACCCGTAGAAAAGTGCTCCAACACCTTCTGGAACAAGTTACAGCAGATGAAGAAAGAGGCGGAATACCCTCATCTGATTCAATTTTTGTCCTGAATGTGAGGTGTTTTGAGGACATGAGACACCTGTTAGCAGAAAAGACCCCAAGAGCAAGGCTCTGCACTGCCTCAGAACTGGGGCTCTATATTTAACAGCAGCGATGGCTGTACATTCTGTTCCTCATTGGCTTCCTGCTGTGCCCCCAACATGTCAGATTCCTTCCCTCACAAAAATGGAAGTCTCCCTTTCATTTCTCCTCCAAGTCNAGCAATGGAGGGTGGGTGGTAGCAGAGATCTCTGCTTGGGCTACACTGTGAAGTCCCATCCTTGGTTCTGACAAGGAAAACATGAGGCATGGCATCTGTCTAGCATGTGTTTGCCCATCCATCAGCCACACTTCGGCTGCTTTTTGGAAACGTTTTGATTTATTCCCTAAATAAGGCAAATCTAAGGTTACATTTAGGCATGGGGGGGAGGGGANCTGGGTGTAGCTCTTTATGAAGCCTGTCTCCTGGAGATATTGCCAGAGGAAGGAAGTATAACTACATGGTATTTACCTTACCATGATGTTCTTGTAGTCACACAGTTTGACTCATGCTAATACATTTTGTGTTAGGGTAATACTTGAAGGTCAGTGGAAGGACTGATCCTACCTTCACTTGGAAAAAAACAAATGGAGCAAAGAACAAAGAGTCATCTGCTTGGGGTTTTTATCACTTGTAATATACAATTGATGGCAGAATGGAGCCGTTTCACAGTTATGTTAGACCTAATAAAAAATACTTTAAAAAAAAATAAAAATCCAGCAACATGATGCTTGTATGACCCGTAGAAAAGTGCTCCAACACCTTCTGGAACAAGTTACAGCAGATGAAGAAAGAGGCGGAATACCCTCATCTGATTCAATTTTTGTCCTGAATGTGAGGTGTTTTGAGGACATGAGACACCTGTTAGCAGAAAAGACCCCAAGAGCAAGGCTCTGCACTGCCTCAGAACTGGGGCTCTATATTTAACAGCAGCGATGGCTGTACATTCTGTTCCTCATTGGCTTCCTGCTGTGCCCCCAACATGTCAGATTCCTTCCCTCACAAAAATGGAAGTCTCCCTTTCATTTCTCCTCCAAGTCAATTTCTCACACATTTGTGCTCTCAGTGCTAAAATAAGTTTATTAACATACGTAGACACCATTTGAGCTTTTCAAACAAAACCTGTAACATAAGGATCCAATTATGGGATTGTATAGTTAATGATCCTTTTAAATGTAAAACTCCCTATAAAAGTTTATTGGCAGCTTCAAGAGTCTTCAAACTGTCATCCTGAATTGCCACAGAAAATAGCATTTTTCTGCTGTAATGTAAATCCAGACTGTTCACAGGGCATGATTCAGTCTAGAAGTAATTTTGAGGAAATATAGGCAGAATCCAAGATACAGTTCTCCTAACTGTAGGAAAAAGACCTCTGCTTTGTTCCTCTGGAACTATTCAGAATCCACACCTTCCTTGTGTAAAACAGATGCAAGAATCTGAAATGAAACACCAACTCCTGACTCCTCTCACCTTTATTTATCATATTTGGAGGCCAAGCTGCCAGACCTCCTGAACCATGCTGTGCTGTCTGCTTTGTGCACACCCATGGGTGGCATCTGAGATCTCTGCATGCCTGACACGCTGAGGGAACAATTCCTGCAGGGCCTTGGAGCCTCCAGAAATCCTAGAAACATCTAAAGCCAAACTTCACTGAGACAAAGTTTCTGTGGTGGAAGGTGTGTCCAGGGAAATTTGCATGTACATATATATTTGAGAAGAAGCCATATGGGAACAGCCAAGAAATTTCATTCTTACATTCTCAACACAGGGAATTTTGTAAAGAAAATATATGTCATTTATTTGCCAGAAAAGTACAAATCCTAATACTCGCTGTCTAAATGGCAAAATGCTGAAAGGGGTAAGATCCATAAAAAAATTGCAGAAAAAGAAATCATTGAATCCTTTGTGAGGAAGGTACTGACATCCCTTACAAAGATAATTCTGTCTTTATTGTCACTGACTGCAGAGGGAGATGAGAGTGCTGCTTGTTATCACAGCGGGGGCTGGATATTCAGCTGAAGGATCTCCATCACCATGGTATTTTCAGCAGTGCTCAATTTTAATCATCAAGCTTCACTTTACAGACGGAGAAAGCTTTTTAGTGCCCTTCCTCCTTTTTAACAGGTGGTAAAAGGATTTGCAGAAGATACGTTAAGATTCTGGCAACTGCAAAAATAGATTAATTTCTGTCCTGTATCCTAATTAAAAGAAACTTATGTCATCCTTCCTTCTGTGTTGTGAAATACATAGTTAAGTATAGCCTATATTAGTTTAGCAGCAGGTTGTTTTTCTGATAAATGAAGTACATACATTAATTTCAGCTGTCAGCATGGACGGGGATTGCTAGGAGATGGGAGAAAGAAAATGGCAAATAGAACCAGGATGTTTATCTTTGCAATTCTGAATAAGCAACCAGCTGCACAAAGTGTCTTTCAGAAAAGAACATCTTCTGTTGCTGTTTCTGTTAATCTAAAAGACATTCAGATCAATAAGCTGCATTATGAAAGGGGGCATGTGCATGCTCAAGCCCTTGACTCTCCATGAATTTTCCATTGTTGTTCCTATGTGTATAGGCTACTGCTTTCCCTTAGTTTTTACGTGGTTTTTACATGTGGTTTATTTTCCTGCTTGTTATTAAGTCTCCCTCTGAAGAAAGTTTGCTCTTTTCACAATTGGCATTTTATGTTTTGGGTTGCAGTAACTCCTTCCTCTGAAAAGAATGAGCTCCTTTCTTCCCGGTGACCCTGTTTTGCTGTTCCAGTACAAAACAAGCCAGCGCTGGTGACTGCTGTGGTTCTTAGGGGGCAGCAGAAAGCAGCTGCTCCTCCTTCTTCAGAAGAGAACCCCAGGGAAGGGGCTGCTCTGATCCTCACATCTTTAGTCTCAGTGAGTCACTCATAGCACACAAGTCTTAAAATGCTAGCTTTGGTTTGCTGCTATGCACTTTTGGCAGTGAAACATAAATATTTAGTCATTGTTGCAAAGCCAGGGATTGACACTTGACAAAAAAAAAAAAAAAAGAAAAGAAAAGAAAATTACTATGAATAAGCTGTATCTTGTTTCTGCTGGCAGTAACATCTTTCAGCATGAAGGAGAAACAGCTGAGCCTTTGCATGTTGATTTCTAAATAAAAATAAGTGGTAAGTCATAATATGGACTCTTATTCCAAGTATGAAGTATCTGATTTTAAATAATTGTTAAAAAGATAGGTCCATCACAGGCTTTGTAGTAGGGGCTTCTTTTCTCCAGGAAGCTTATTTTCTGTGCCCAAGCCCAGGCACTAGGAGGCAATTCTGCCCTCACAGTGCATTTCATGCTTCCAAAATCCAGAAAGTAGCTTGTATTGATGCTGTTGTTCTTATTAGTTATCAGAAAGAAAAGGATACCTGTTGAACCCCTATGTAACCAATTGAGCACCTGCCTAGGACAGCACCTCTCCTGCCCTCACCTATCCAGCAGCTGCAGAAAGTTGTCAGCAATAAGGATAACTGTTCTGAAAAGGGTGATTTTCTTCACCAGGTAGCAGATGAGATGGTAGGACAACCTGTTAGTGCAGAACAAAAGTGGAAGAACATCCAAGTGGAGTTTGGGGATATTTGTCTCTGTAGCCTTAGTCTGCTTCTGCAGAAGGAGAGCAAGCAGGAAGAAAGCAAGTAGGCTTTAGGGCTCAGCAGTGGAGATGAAAGTGCCTGCAACTCCAGGACAAACTCAGGTGGCCATCTTGTGTTTACAGCTTTCAGAGCTGGATGATGTTGTGCCACGTCATGTTTGGGTTTCCCAACTGCGGCTGAAGACCAAGAGCTCTCCTATCGTTGGTGAACAGGGAAACAACCGCGCTGAGCTGTGGTGAAGTCAAGTGCAGAGCTCATTTGCTGCATCTCTCAGAAACACCAGGGAATGCCATGGGTAGGAGAGGCTGTCTGATAACACCCGCCGCAGAAGTGTGGGGGTGGACAAAGGAAATTTCCTTGTCAGCTTGTGAATGTGATAAAGAGTGCAAACAGGCAGGCATGCAAACAAACACTAGCTGTTTAGTAAAACACAGCTATTCTTAGTTTGTGGATTCTGTCAGCCCAGGTGCCTCCAGCACACCAAACTCATCATCTCCATTTAAGGTTTGTCTTTCTCTTTTCCCCATAACCTTGCATGACCTCGTAGCTGTTTCTACTTTAAGAAAAAAGATGCACAATGTATGCGGGGAATTCATTCTGTGTTTGTTGTAACTTAGTCCAGTTCCAAAGCTCAGCTGGGGCTTTCCTGCAAGGAAGGGGTGCAGAAGGTCCTGGTTTTTCCTCTTCTCCCTTCTGGAGCCTTTCTTTGCCTGTCACCGAGTCCTGTTGGAGCAAAGACAGCATCACTTTTCAAAACTCCTTCAAGTTCCTCTATCCCTGCAACACAGATTGTTCAGATGTCCTAGCACTTTCACTATGCCCTAAAGATGCTCACTGGAGTATGGAAGAAATGCAGATCTTGGGCAAATATTTATGCCCCAGTAGAGCAGGAAAGGGAGGTAATCCATGCTTTTCCTGCTTGGATAAAGCCTAAAGAGATATTAAAGAGTTATCCAGGTGAACCAGCTATGCTTGGTTGGGAATTATGGTATATGCGTTAAGGAATGTGGAAACTGCAAGAAGAGAGGAAGAGTAGGAAGTGCTAAATATCCAGAACTATTTATGGCCAGAACAAACCAAACTACCTGACCAAAATAAAAGTAAGAAGTAAAAGAGAGGAATTTAAGGTGACTAAAGTGAATTCAATGCAGAAAAGAAAGTTAATTTTCACTGTATAATTTAAACTAAACAGCTTTCTTTTTTCGCCTTATTAAACAAAAAAACAAACAAAACACCAAAAAACCCAACAAACCAAACACCCAGTGGTGAGCAACGAAGGCAAAAGAGGGCCTGTGCAGTGTTTCTTTCTTCTGTCCTACTAATTTTCTCTCCAAATCTCCCCTTGGAAATGCACTGGTCCTGTAGCCAGTCCACAGTTTTTCTCCTCTCAGAACTATCTTGTTCTGTGAATGGGAACAGCACACAGACAAAAAAGAAATTGCATCTATACATATAAATGCATGTACATGTGTGTGTATACATATATCTATACATTTAAACACTATCTTTAAGAGTTCACTTGCTGCCTTTGGATGCTCACTGGCATGGAGCATGAATAGCATGAAAGCATTCAAAGACAGCAAGTGAACTCTTTAAGAAAGAAAATTCTTTTTTGTTCCTCTTCTCCTTCCTCTACAGTAAATGGTGAAATAAGTGTTAGCAGGCTTGCAGTCATGGGGCCCAAGCCTTGGACTGCAGCAGGGAGAGCAGATTTCACCTGCAGCTCCTGAGGTGCCAACAAACAAAAACAGTAATGTAATATAGGCAACAGTTATATCCCCCATACTAAATTTCAATTTTTTCTTTTAATAAGTGCTCCTGATCCAAGGGTGATAATGGAAAAACAGCATTTTAGAACTAAATTTTTAAAAATACTGTAATAAAAGTGGTAGAAAGGGAAACTGACATTCTGATGAAAGGGAAAATGTGAATCAGTAATTGTACTGGTTTTTTTTAAATGCATGTGAAATGTGAAGCAACTGTTGACAGAGTAGGAATCTCTGGGGGGCTAGAGCAAGTGGCTGCTTCTCCCTCTGAAACAAGAACTTGTGGGTATTTTCAGAGTGGGAGGCTAGATTTAGTGAACTTGTAAGCTGTAGTATTGTGATATATCTTCCAACAGCACAATTAAGAAGGAATTAATAGTCTCAGACTGTAAGAAGCCACTTGTCTCATTTAATTTAAAACAATGAGTGAGGAGGGAAAAGGAAAGACTCTCTCAAACAACCCTGTGCTTACTCCAATTAAAAATCCCGTATCTATGAAGCGATTTAACCATATCTGCATAAACTCTGCTTTTACACAGCATGGTCCACAGCTTAATAAGGAAGGGATGTTTGTGTGGACCAACTGTTTCCTCTTCACGGTCAGACTGTTCCTACAGAAGGCACATTGATTGCACGGTAAGTAATGTTAAGAGCTTAGCAATTGAACGTGACTTGGGAGCCGAAAAGGAGAGGCTGTGACTCTCTGTGGACAACCACTAAGATAGAGACCATGAGGTAGTGCCTCACAGTTTGAAAAACACCCTGCAACCTCCACCCCTCCAAGGATTTGGGAGATTCAGAAGGAGGTAGCAATGTGACCTTTATAAATAGCTGAGTTATGCTCATTTTTTTTCTTGTGGCTTGGATATGGAGAAGCATAGACAGCCTGTGTGACTTTGAAAACTCTAACGGAAATTAAACAGGAAGCCAGATCCTTTCACAGCTTGTTGATCTGTGAAGACGAGCTGAGTCTGTAGAGACTCATTTTCTAACCCCAGTAAAAAGCAGTCAGGGGAGAGAAACCCAGCTGGGGCTTATAATCCAGAGAGGAGATGCAGAGGCAACATGACAGAAAGGCCAGCAAGAACAGAGACCACTTCACTAAACAAGAAAAGCGAAGCAGAATTAGCTCAGAGAGAAGTGTTGGTAAGTTCATACTGCTGTGCTATAAATTTTGGTACATCAAGGAGCTGGTGATCAGCTAGAGAAAAATCCTGTTCTGCTGATTACAGCTGCATGGGTACTGCTTTTACCTGTGTTGGGCTACCTGACCTTGATAGTAGTAATAAATTACGATAAACAAGGAAATGATTCTTGACTGTTAAAAATGGACTTGAGAAACTGAAGGAGGAAGCTGTCACCAGTTCTGCACTTAGGTTTCCTACTTTTACTGGTTTGGATGCTGTTGCCTTTGTCTCAGCAGTCGTTTTGAATTGTTTACATTCTTTGTGCCATGATTATAATCCTGTTGCTCACCTGCAGATAAGAACAGCAGTTGCTTTGGCTTCTGATTCATGGGTTTAAACAGACACAGTTAAAATGTCTTCACACTTGTTTAGCAATGTCTTTCAGTACAAGCTTTTGCTGTAATTGCTGTGCAGTCTCACGTGGGTACAAGCAGAAGGAGGTAGTCACAGTCATGGCTGCAGCTTGGAAATGCCACGACCTGCAGAAAAACCTGGAGGTTCATGTTGTGGGAAAGTTTGTAATACTCCCCTAAAGGAAGAAAATGTCATAAATATCCCTAAGCAGTAGAACTTTGCAATCAGCACATAGCCTTGTTTGAGTATCATAAACATATGCAAAATGCCATGACCAGGAAGTCTGAAGGAAGAGAATCAAATTTAGGCTGCTTCCAGTCTGAGCTCCCTGGAGCTGTCCCCTGTGGAGCTGCTGCCTACTCAAAGCAGAGAATGCATTATTTCTGCTGAAACCTCTGGAATGCATGGGCTGTGAAACGCCTTCTCTGTGTCCCTACACTCTCCTGTTGGAGCAGGTCCAGAGAAGGACCATGAAGCTGAAAAGGGGAATGGAGCACCTCCAGGAAGTCAGGCTCAGGAAGCTTGGGCTGTTCAGCCTGGGTAAGAGGAGGTTGTGTGCAGACCTCATAGCAACCTTCCAGTATCTGAGGGGAGCCTACAGGGAAGTTGGAGAGGGACTCTCTGTCAGGAACTGTAGTGAAAGGACAAGGGGGATTGGGTACAAACTGAGGGAGGGGAAATTTAGGCTAGACATTAGGAAGAAATTCTTTACTGTGAGGATGGTTAGACACTGGAACAGGTTGCCCAGGACAGCTGGAAAAGGCCTTGAGCAGCTTGATCTAGTGGGAGGTATCCCTGCCCATGGCAGGGAGAGTGGGACTAGATGATCTTCAAGGTCCCTTCCAGCCCTTAACATTCTATAATTCTATGATTCTCTGATATATTTTGGAGAAGTTGATGTTTTCTGAAGCTTTCTGAACCCTTGTAGCATCATGTTTCCAATTCGGCAGTTTGTAAAAGAAACTGCCTTCCAGTCAGCTGCTATTTCCCTTTCTGCTGTTGATCTCAGCTCAGACCTGGATCTTGCTTGCTCTCTCAGGGATTATCCTAACCCACATTCAGCTGACAGGAACGGCACACACAGAGCAGTCCAACAGTGCAGGAGGGCTGTGAGTTATCTGGCTCAGTCTCACAGGTGTGTATCCAGCACCAAGGAGGGAGGCAGGTAGAGGCTGTCCCATCTCACTCACAAGGAGGAGAGAAAACATTTTCCTGCCAAAGCCTGCAAATGGAAAAAGGTCCTAGAGAACTCTTCATGACTCAGGGAAGAGGTCCAGAAAGAGCTTAAAGAGGAAGAAAAGGCAAAGCTTTTTTTCCCACAAACAGAGGGGCAAAGCCATTCTCCAGATTGCACTGAAGTGCTCAGTAAATACACAGAGAGCAGAGAGCCGTGAAGTGGGAGGGACTCACTGATCCAGGGGTTGATCTGCAGTATTTGTACTATACATTTCATCTCTCTCCTCTGATGAGTCAGCAGCCAGATAAACATTAACTTTCAAGCCTGCCTGCACAAAGAAATCACCTGTTAAATCCTGAGATCTTAACACAGGTTAAGAGTGGGCAGAAAGAGGCAAACCTAGATTAAGCTGCAATGCTAAACCATCCACTGTCACCAACATTGGCCTGGCCACGGCAAGAAAAAAGCCGGAGAGGGAAGCTGAAGTTTGTGGTAGCTGCAGCCAAGATGTGGCTCAGAAATAAATTCCTTCAAGCTTTCTCAGGTGGAGCTGTATCCTGACAGTATCTCTCTCAGCTGCAGCTCCCGAGGCACAGCAACATTAAACGCAATCTGTGAGTCCAGACAGAAAGCACCAGTTAAACAATCCTGTGGAGAAGCATGAAGGTGGCACTTGGAAATATTTTTTTTCCAAATGGATTTTTTGATGGAGCAGCACGCACAGCTACTACACAACTGACAGCTTTAGGCCTCTTAAGTCAACTATTTGCTTTTGCTATTTTTAGCTGTGTTTTAAGCTTAGATTTTCTTTTACTTGGATAAATGTGTCTGTGGCTTTGTGTGAGTGCACCTAAGTGAGTGCCTGGCACACTGATATTTAGTAGGTTTTGCCTATTTTGTTCCTTGCCCAGATTAACTGAGATGGAGAGGGAAACAATCTGATATTCATGCCAGGCAATACAGATCTCTTCACTGTTTCATGAAAAGTCTTGATCTTCGACCATTTTACTATCTTGTGATATTTTAGGGGGAAAAAAAATCCCAAACAAACCCAAACAAAATCCAGTAACAAAACACTGTGTAAGTTTGTCTTAGCTCTATACTGGAGCAAACTGCTTGTAACTCTGTAAAAGCTTTAAGTCTTTGTTTGGACCATCACAATTCCTTTCTGATTTTCCTGCAAAGTCCTTAGTGAGATGGAAGAAAAGTGTTCTGTAATGTGTAACCAGAAAAGCAAGTACACCAGTCCATGCAAATTCTCTACATAAATCAGAAATGACACATAAAAGTATATCATAAGGGAAGATACTTTGCAAAGAGGAATTTCTTTTTAGATGAATGCACACCATCTTGTTGAAGAGTGAATTGAGGAAATCAACATGTAATGATTGGGAAAAAACAAAAATCAACAACTTCAAAGTTATTAAGTTGTGTTTACATTTAATGGCTAGATTTCAAACAGACGGTGCTGGTGTTAGTCTCCGTTCATGGAGCTGGAATCCCTAGAAGTGTTCCAGGCATCCCCACTCCAGAAGCATTCAGGGCCAGGCCGGCTGGGGGTTTCGGCAACCTGGTCTAATGGGAAGCGTCTCTGCCCATGGCAGAGGGTTGCAACCAGATGATTTTTAAGGCCCCTTCTCGGCCAAACCACTGTGCGATTCCATGCTGCTATAAAATGTGAAACAGCGTGGCGTGACACCAAAGCACAGCCTGTGTCCCACTGGCGGAGGAGCGGCAAGGTTTGCTGGGGAAAGGGAGAACTCCGCTGGGAGACAGGCCGAGAGATGGGTGACAGGCTTATTTCTCCCTCCTCCGCGGCTCCCAGGCACGGCCGGCAGCGGGAGCGGCAGCGGCAGCGGGAGC
>VZTX01014916.1:0-50945 GCA_013400915.1 Pardalotus punctatus
ATCTTTGTGGCCTCCATTGGACCATTTCCAGTAGCTCCTTGTCTTTCCTGTCCTGAGGAGCCCAGAACTTGACACAGAACTCCAGAGATGGCCTCATCGGGGCTGAGTAGAAGGGAGGACCTCCCTCAACCTGCTGGCCACACTCTTCCTGATGCACCCCAGGATACCATTGACTCTCCTGGCCGTAAGGGCACTGCTGACTCATGGTCAACTTTTCATACACCAGGAGTCCCAGGTCCTTCTCCAGAGCTGCTCTCTGGTAGGTCAGTCCCCAGCCTGTGCTGGCACTTGGGGTTATTTCTCCCCAGGTGCAGGACCTTACACTTGCCCTTGTTGAACCCTATCAGGTTTCTCTCTGCCATAATTTCCAGCCTATTGAGGTCCTACTGAATGGCAGCACAGCCTTCCAGTGTATCAGCCACTCCCCAGATGCTGCACAGAACATCTTCGTGAGCACAAGAAGTTCAGCCCAAATGGGCTAGAAAAGCTCACATCACTGTGACCTGTTGGTGGATGTTCCTCTTGGGAGAGGTTCTGTAAAGGGAGCATCTTGCCACACTTGAAGAGTTTCTGTGCCATAACTTGGTATCAGTTTGGAGCTAGGTCTTCAACGTCACTGTTTTCCCTTACCATCCCTGAAACAGCCCTTTACCCTGAGACATCAGTTTTGGTTAAGACAGGACCATGTCAATCTTTTTGTTTTTAAGTGGTGAAGTGGTCAGGGGAAGCGTATAAGAAGTAGGAGATGTGATACTGTAAGAAGCTAACTTGTTAACATAGCAGACATTTGTTAATTTGAATTTGTTAACTTGAATTTGCATCGATGTTGCCATTTTTTTATACCTTGAAGCTTTCGATCTTCAAGGCTGCCTGTCAAACACCTTTCATGAGGATCAAATTCTTGATTTGGAATTTGCCTCTGGACAGAATGAGAACCACTCCCAAATACCACTTGTCCTGATTACACTCTTTGTGGTGGTGACACTGGTATTTAGGCTCTGTAAGGGCCTCCCACCTGTGTTTCCTTGCAAGGATGTGCCTTCCTCCTTCCTTGCTTTCCCTCTGGACTGTGGCCCCCAATAGCAAGTGTCCCTGGAAATTTCTTTTGCCTCTCCTGGACTCACTGCCTGTGGGAGATGAGGAAGGAGTCTCCAAGCACCCCATGATCAGGGCAGGCTGGGACTTGCTGGCAGCACTTAAGGAGGATCTCTTCGATCATCCAATTCATCTACGCCACAACTATATGCTGTTATTAGGTGATTATGTTTCACTATCTTCATTGTGTAATTATTCATATGCTCATAAACAATGTAAATAGCCTCTAATGAGTTGGTAAGTTAATCACTCAGTAATGACTTTGAATGTCAGGAGCTGTCTGCACAGAAAAGCAGCTACTTTTAAGTTGTTTTTTTTTTTTTTTTCTGTGTTGCAAAACCAGCTAACATCTTTGTTCCTTCTTTTTCCTAACACTCTGCAGGCTATTCTGCTCATGAGCCACTTACTTGAGTGGATTTACTCATCAGTTAATCCAGAAAATTTGGCTACACCATTTCATGCTACTGATTATATTTATTAAAAAACAAAAACAAAATCCAAACATGTAGCAACTTTCTCTTATTTTTTCTGATTTTAAAATTTTGTGTTGATAGTAATGAATGGATCCTTGGCCCTATTCTTCTTTGACCTTGCTATTTTTGAAAGTCTTTTTCAGGGCAAATATTTAGGCCAAAGTCTTACTTAGGCAGGAGCTGCTCTGCATGTAACAGCAAGGATTTCAAAAGGGCTGTGACAAAAAAATCCCAAAATCAATTTGATTCCCCCTCCCCCCACACATTTCCTGCACTTTTAAAAAGAAATTTCCAACCTAAAGAATCACCAATAAAAGCTTGTGATTTTGAACACTTAAAGGCTCTGTTACAGATATAAAAACTATACCTTACCATGTTGGATTTGAAGTTTTTATTTTTAAACAAAACTCATGAAATATTTTTTAACCTGATTTGTGGGTTTAGGTGCCTGGAATTGCTATTACTGTTTTAGAATGATGTTTTACTATCTTTCTGCTGTGTTTTTTAATCATAGAAGTTTCCTTCTGTGGCTGACATCCCAGACCCTCTGCCAGCTTCCCCCACCACTGCCCATGTCCTTGGCCTCTGGCATTTCCTCTCATAACATTGGAAAAGGAGCATTTGAGCACTTCTCAGAGCTTCACCTTCTAACCATAGCCATGCTACCACTTCTGTGTAAAATAGATTGTGCCATTCTTTCCCAGATACATTTATGAATTGCTGATATGCATTCTTGTATTTTTGGACATATTTGTGTATTTCTGGAGTGAGACTGCTATGGTAGATAATCAGAGGAAAGCAGTTCTGTTTGGGAACAACTTTCAAAGCTTTCTAATTAGCTCTCAGTCTGTGTTGGGACAAAGCCACGATATTTCAGCTATTCTGGCAGAGAATGTGTTGTGTCAAATTTCCAATTTTTGTGTGTGAAATGTGATTTTTCAGACTGAAACTTACATTTTTCAGAGCTCAAATATGAGGCGTGCATGCTAGTGCTTGTGCCGAGGGAGAAATGCCCAGATTCAAGTCTCTGCCCTATCTCATTTTGAGCGAAATATCTATCCCGCATCATGCACAACCAGCTATGGGATGGAGCCTGATCCAAGTTGAGGTGTTCCCTCTGGCACTGACTGCTGGGAGTGTGCTGCTTCTTTCTGCCCCCACCAAGAAAAAAGTGCATGTCCACAGGGAAGGAACAGCTGTGCCATGTCAGAGCAAGGGTTCTCGGAGCCCAGCAGCCTGTCTCCAGCAGTGGCTGATAACACATGCAAAGAGCATTACTTGAAGGCAAATTGTATAGTGATACATCTCCCAAATGTTCCCCAGCATCCCACAATTTGTACTTTGGGGGACTTTCTGAAGCAGACCTGTTACTTTGTTGCATTTTTTGTTCTTTTTCTATACATTTATTTTGCTGGTTTTAAACCCTGTGAACATGTAGTATCTGCAGCATCCTGTGGCAAGAACTTCCTCAGTGCCATTACCTGTTGTGTAAACTGACACATTCTACTGTGTGCTTTGCTTGCTGCATTCATTTGATGCCCTGGTATTTGTAATGTTCTTTTACAGTTTTCTTGGATGAATTTTCACTCAGGCCTTGCCTGTCATGCTTTTGGTTGCAAATAAATACACTGCAGTGCATTCTCACCCTAAGGAATGGAAGAATGTGTCTGTCCTCAGCAGGCAGAGGTATGAGTATGTCTCTTTTATGTGCCTTCTAGGCTCTTTCACAAAAGTCTGTGAGCAAGATGCAGCTCTAAGGGCTTGTTGGGTTTGTTTGTTTTTTTTCTGATGACTGTGACTAAAAATGTTTGGAGCACCTGCTGGGGTAATTCTCTGTTTCTGTGCATCAGCTTGCTATATCCTCCATTTAGGCAGGAGACCCCAGAGAAAGCCTTTTCTCAGTAGGTGGCATTTTGCATTAAGACGCCTTCTGCCAACAAAGCCTCTGCAGACACGGGCCCTGAAATTGCAATGGCTATGATCTAGGACAGCACACAAACACATGCTTTACTTTAATCCACACATACTTAAGTCCCTTTTGAAAAGAGCTCTGTTCCACATTTGTTGCTAGATATCTGTTAAAGGACCAACAAAGTCCAGTTGCTGAGTTCCTGCTATACATTCCTCTCCTTGAGCAGCAAAGCCAGCATGTATATTGCTTTTTGGGTGTCCTCCACATGGCCACTGACACCTAAGGCAAGACTTTCTGGGATGATAACCAGCTTTATTAACTGCTTTATATAAGCAACAGGCACCCTGTGTGGTGTCAGATCTTGCCTGAGCTGCTCCACACCCATCCAGCTGCTAGCCTTCTCCAGCAGGACTTCACAGTATCCCCCCAAAATATGAACATCATCATCCCCAAAAGGCACCCCATGTTGCTGCAGAAAGATGGTTGTAGCTTCCCATTAGCATGTCACTGCACTGGGACGTGCTGAGGGTGGTGTGTTTTGGCAGCAGAGAACCGGAGCCGTTCCTAGAATGCCAATGATGCCTTGCTGTGGGTTGCTTGGCCCTACCTGGTGCCGTTTGCGTAATAGAAACTGTCTGTCTGTTATCACATTGGAGATATGAAGCTGTGATTATGAAAGTTGCAGTAATGCGCAGCCTCCACACTTGGGTGCGTTAGGCATACAGCATTTGTTCGTGTTCCTGTGCTGGGGGACATACAGTGCTTACAAAATTCTAGTACACTGCTCCATGAGATGCTCTGCCAGGGAGTGAGTTGTGCCTGCTTGTACTTTGTGTCTGGAGCTCTGCAAAGTTGTAATGCAGTGCAGACTGGCACATCTTGCTACTTGGGGCACTTGTAAAGGTATATAATAAATATAATGCCCGGGGTATTGTTTTTTATGGCATCTGATGCACAGAGACATCCATGCCTGTGTCCCATCCTGGCACTGACCTACCCTGCTTCCCTCACTAACGTGTTTCTTGTGACTCAGGCAAGTGAGAGGTTATTCACAGCTTAATGCCTAACAATGTTCCCAGCAGCTTAATTCCTTTGCAGAATTTTCCACTCCTTATGCGAAGCAGTTAAAATAGAAAGGGAGAGATGGCAATGCTGTCTGGGATAGGGAGCCAGCACAGCTCACTGGTGTCGGAGTGTGCTGAGAGGTAAGGAGCCAACCAGAGCTGATTTTTCCCATTGCTTCTTGCTGTGGATGTTTTCCATCTGCTGCTGGGGGTGAGTTGCAGATGAGTGGGACTTTGGCAAGGGATAGGGCAGGAAGTGTGTATTGCACAGAGGACTTGACTAAGCAAAGGGGCCTTGGAGTTGGCAGCTAGGGCCAGCTTGGTGAGATCTTGGCTGAGTTTCTGGTTACCATGTGGACCTGAGGAGTCATGCCCACAATCAAGTGAGTAACACTCCCAGTCATGTATCTGGGGCACTTCAGCCCTGGTCATGTTGTTGAGTAGCCCATGAGTTTATGATTGATTATTTGTCATCTCAAGTGATACATTTATGTCTTGCCTACAGATGAACTCTCAGAAATTTGTTACTCACAAATCCCCAATGCTTCAAAATCAAAGTTAACTTCATTTTCTTGGCACATGTTGATCATCTCACTTATGGTCTTAGGTGTTGAATATCATGAATCTCATCTCATCTCATCTCTTGTTGCTGGCCTTGGAGTACAAGCCTCACATTTGGAAGGAGGTATCTTCTGGAAAAAATGTTTCCCACAAAAAGCCAGCATTGTCACCTGCTATTCTTGCAGAGGTTCCCACAGTAAAATCCTTGGCTGGGGCAGTGTGGGGAGGTGAGCATGCAGAGTGTGAAAGCACAGCCAAAGTGAATTCCAACTTCCATTCAAGCAGAAACCTTCAAAGTATTTGGACCTTTCTAAACAGAAGTATTCAACTCTTCCTTATTAAATAAGCAACACAAGAGAGTGCCTTGTGTGTTCTGCATGGGGATTCAGCCTCCTCTTGGCCTATTGTCTAAACTTGTATCAGCAACCTTTTAAAAGAGCAACTGAAATCCAGTCAGACACAATTAATAGATACTTTGCTTATACTTGACAGACATGCAAGGTAAGAATGAGGATGTTAGCATGCCAGCCATGCGAATGAGAATGTTGTCACACTAAAGTATTCTTGGCCAGTTCTGGTGGTGTCCTAAACCAAAGGACAAACCACAGCACAAACCCCCAAAAATGTTCTGATGTTTCATGAATGTTTTGAACACCTCCATCTCACAGTGGCTCCCATGCTCAGCACTGCACAAGCCAAGTGGCTGATGTATACAGGAAATCTTCTTCAGCAGACAAGAGCTGTCAGTTGCTGAGCACAGACATGCAGTCATCCCTGGAGCAAGCCTTACCTGGATGCACAGAAGGTGTTGGACAGCCCTGGCTGTGTGGCACATCTCACTAATTGCAAGCAGTTTCCCAGGTCTCCTGCACATTGCCAGTACCAATGACCAGACCAAACACTTCCAAACATTTTTGAAGTGATTTCTTTAAATACATTGATTCCCACACTTTGTATTGGGATCTTTATATATGTGAGCATTACATATGTAGCTATATATGTGTGTATTCCCATATATATTATGTACTTATATATTATGCGTGTATTATATGCTGATGTAATCTTTTTGGATTTTAGTAAATCTTTTGATACTGTCTCTCACAGATCCTTCTGAACAAAATGTCCAGCACACAGCTGGATAAACACATCATGCAATGGGTGAGCAACTGGCTCACAGGTTGGGCACAAAGGGTTACAGGGAATGGGGTGATATCAGCCTGGGGACCTGGCACTGGTGGGGTTCCACAAGACCCCATGCTCATCTCTGTGCTCTTCAGCATCTTCATAAACACCTTGGATGCAGGACTGGAAAGGATACTAAGCAAGCTTGCAGATGATAAAAATTGGGAGGAGCTGTTGACATGCTTGAAGTCAGAGAGGCCCTGCAGAGAGACCTCAACAAATCAGAGGGCTGGGCAATCACCAACCGTATGAAGTTCAACAAGGGAAAGTGCCAGATTATGCATCTGGAATGGGGCAACCCTGTCTCTATGGACAGACTGGGGAAGGAGATGCTGGAGAGCAGAGCCATGGAAAGGGATCTGGGGGTCCTGGTCAACGGCAAGTTGAACATGAGTGAGCAGTGCCCTGGCAGCCAGGAGGGCCAAGCATGTCCTGGAGTGCATCAGGCACAGCATTGCCAGCCAGGCAAGGGAGGGGGTTGTCCCACTCTGCTCTGCACTGGGGCAGCCTCACCTTGAATATTGTGTGCAGTTCAACAATTAGAGAGCATCCAAAGGAGGGCAACGAAGATCATGAAGGACCTTGAAGAGAAGCCATGTGAGGAGTGGCTGAGGTCTGTTCAGCCTGGAGAAGAGAAGACTGAGGGGAGACCTCATTGCAGTTACAACTTCCTCATGAGGGGAGGAGGAGGGGCAGACACTGATCTCTTCTCTGTGGTGACCAGTGACAGGACCTGAATGGCCTGAAGCTGTGTTGGGATGTTTAGGGTGGATATTAGGAAAAGGTTCTTCACCCAGAGGGTGGTTGGGCACTGGAACAACTCCTCAGGGAAGTAGTCACAGCACCAAGCCTGGCAGAGTTCAAGACGTGTTTGGACAATGCTCTTGGGCACATGGTGTGATTCTTGGGGCTGTCCTGGGCAGGGCCAGGAGTTGGACTCTGACGGTCCTTGTGGGTCACTTCCAACTAAGAATATTCTTATTTCCTTGCATATATTTCTCTGAAATTAACACTTGCCAAGTCCTTATCTACTATTGTGTGCTATTAGTGTTGTACTGGCCTGTCTGTTAAGTTCATGGCCCCATTTTGGAAATGCTGGTCACATCTTCACTAATGCCAGCCTCCGTCCCAAAGAGAAAAGAGTTTTAACAAAGCAGATAGACAAACTCAGAGAGAAAAATATAAAACCACAGAGGAATTGTTTCTCTAAGATCATGTGGAAGGTTCTAGAAAGAGCTGGGAAAGGGACTCAGATCTCCTGGCCCTCAGATCAGACTGACAAAGCCGTCTCCCCAAGTGATGTACCAAAATGTCCAGAATTAACCTTCATCTTCAACTTGAACTTGAAAGGCTGCAGTGAAGGCCCTTCAAAACAAGTATTTGGCAGACAATCTCCATAATGCTTTATTTTGGGAACATTTTGATCCTCTTGTAGGCTGCCAGCAAAGCAGATGCAAGGTGGAGTTTTTGATTCATTCACTCATGAGGGACTGAGTAGTTTGGTCCAGTGAGGATGGGCCAGGTTGCTCTGTCTGCATGCTGGGATGACTGACGTTAGGAGTGCTGGATGAAAGATACACTTTTACTGAAGGTCAGCACAAAGGAAGAAAGTCTGGTTTATTTTCAGGGTATTTTTAATGCCCATTTTCCAATGGAAACAATGCTTCTTTGGCTGTCCATCCTCCTTTTTTCCAGTAGCTTTATAACGTGCCAGTCAGCTTCAATCACATCTGAAAGAGCAATAGGAGTTTCAAAACCAGTAACTTTGTGGCTGTCAGAGAAGGTGAAATGATACAAACCAGTGATTTCTGAAGGAAAGAGAGGGAGACCCCAACTGTTAGACATCAGCTGGCCGCACCATCACCACATGTGAACACGACCTGCCCGCCAGCAGGTATCTGGCTCTAGATTATGCACGCTGCTATTGTCCCTTGCACGTTGTGTGGTGAGGATCAATGCAGCAGGTGAGAAGTCTGGGGACAAAGGACACCCCCTTTTCCCCAGGAACCCCAGGCTTTGTTAGGCCTGTTGCTCAAAGGGCAACTTATTTCCTTTATGTGTGGGCAATGCTGAGGAAGAGTGCGCTTGTCATTTTTGCTGTGAGCCTGAGAGTCCCAGTCTCCTTCAGGAGCCAGCGCAGTACCCAGGGCCAGCTCCAGAGTACACTCTGTGTCCCACACATGCTCCTCCCTCTGTTGTTCAATGGTGGTCTCAACCTCTCAGGACACCATTGTCAGCAGCAGCCAAAGTGGATATGATCATTGAGAGAGAGACAGGTGGGAAGACAGCAAAAGTCTATGAGGGGAGTAAATGAATGATGGCCTCAACCACACAATAACTGGCTGTTTGAAATACCAACTGAAAGGCAAACAGGTTGGGCAAGCTTCTGAGAGCACTTGGGCCAACTATACATTGCTTAGGGCATGCTGAACACACCACATGCCATCATTAAGTAATCACTGGCCACTGCTGTGGTGGGAGAAGCCCTCAATGCCAGGATGTTCACTCAAAGGCATCCAGGACATCCAGCCCATGTCACCACAGGAGCTGTCAGGCACCACTAAGTGAGGACACCCAAGGATTTTCTAGGCGAGAGTTACGTGACTGAGTGTCTGAGCCATGGGGACATGTCAGACTGGCCTGGCTAAGAGTTCATGAGAGTCTGGGAGCCTGGCTATTAATTTCAGGGACTGGGATCAGATCCATGGTTAGAAGCACAAGCTCTCTATGATGAAATGACTGCACCCTGGGGCTGACTTGTGCATGGCCTTTGTGCTCTTCATGTTATCTGATAGTTCAGATAAAAGCCCAATTCCCCTTTAAACTTTAAAGCTCTTTATAAATTATCAGAGGGCTTTAATCTCTCTTTTCATGAGATAAGGGGCCTTCTAAGCCCCAAACTCTAATTGAATGGCTTTGGTTGTTTTGTTTTAAGCCCCACTTTGGAGGAAAGCAGGCCCATCATCCTGAGAAATGCCTTCCAATGTGGTCTCAGCTAGAGGAGGGTTCAGATGGGCTGTTGGGGATGGCCCCAAGCAAAGGCTCTGGTTGGTTTGTGCCCACAGACGAGTGCAGAGAAGAGATAGCGCAAACAGCGTATATTGATTCATCTACCTCTACACTCCTTTAGTTTAGCAGGGGTATGGAAACTGTGCACAAACCTGCTGGAAAATCAGCTGTTGCTGGCCCTACTGTCCAATATGCCCAGAGATGTTTGCATCTCTGATTAAATTGATCCATAGCTACTAATTTATCTAACTGCTTTTGAACATGATGATTCTGCCTTGAGTATTCACTGTGCTCCAAAGGGACATGAACATCAGACAGGAGAGACTGACCTCAGGAAACCATTTCAGAGTTTGTCTGTTTGTGAGATTATCTGCACCATCCAAAGGATTTTCCTCCTGACAAGGGAGAGTAGGATCCCATGGAACCTGCACATCCACTCAGAGAAGCTGGTATTTCAAGCAGACTTTCACAGAGCTGTTCATGAGTGAACTGATGCCCGGGAGTTATCTGTGGGAATTATCTGATTAATATTTTCATAGAACAAACAGCAGAGATCGAAAGAGAGAGGGATGAGAGAGTCAGAAAAGGAAATGTCTGGAACAGAGCAAGATGCAGCAGGAAGAAAGTATTCTGCAAGGAATTATATGGTGGGGACTTGGCAAAGAGTACTGTTGTCCCCCAGGCATTAGGGGAGGCTCTTCTGGTCCCACCTCTTCCATCCTCAGAAATGCCTTCTACACAGTGATCCAGATTTATAGCATCTGCCATAACAATGTGTGGTTGCTGTGATGGAAACTCCCAGCACTCAGGGAAGGCTAAGGGTGAGTGTGGTCCTGCCTGTGTTGGGATTACTAATTGTAACCCCTGCAGGGAAGCTGGACAGTCCCGTGCCCTTTGGGGCAGACAGATGGGGAGACGTAGAAAGTGAATAGCAGCCAACAAAAGACAGAGGGATAAAGTGCTGGGTGGTGCTAGCAATAGGTCAGGCTAGCAAGAAGCAGCCCATGCTGGGGATTTTACGTGGCACAGCAAGGCATTGTCACCCTGAATTCAAACTCAGTTTGAACAACAGAGGATAAAAATATCTAAGACGTCCCAAAGCCATCCCAGTGGCGTGCAGAACGTGACACATCCTCCAGCATGCTCTGTGTCCTCAGGGAAACTAGTGAAGGACCAAACCACCCCTGCACCATGACAGAACTCACATGGGGCATTGGTACATGACAGGAACAGGCTTGTACAGGCAGTAGAGGACCGTTCACAGAGTGAACAGTCATGCTGTCACAGACTTGATACGGATCCTTATGGTAAACCTAGGAAACACCTTCAAAAGATGAGTAGGGAATTAAAACAACACATTACTTTAATGGAAACCAAGGATGCAACAATACTGGAACAGGCTCCCCAGGGAAGTGGTCACAGAACCAAGCCTAACAGACATCAGGAAGCATTTGGACAATGCTCTCAAACACATGGTTCTGGGGACTGTCCTGTGCAGGGCCAGGAGTTGGACTTCAATGATCCTTGTGGGTCCCTTCCAGCTTAGAAAGTTGTATGATTCTCTTCCATGATTCTATGGTTCTACTGGTTTTACAATTTTTTCCAGCTTCCCACACTTCCACCAATCCCTTGCTATTTGCTTGGCAAGAACTTCTGTCTCTGCGTATTATATGGAAGTGAACAGCCTTTACCACTCTCCCGTGCCAGTATTTCCTACTGCTGTGGATGCACTAACAATCCCCTTTTCTTCAAACTAACCAGCTGATTGACAGACTGAAGTCAAACTTGGAATGGTTGTTTGCAGTTTGTACTTAGCTTGAGATCTCTTTGCAACCTAAAGAAGAGATCAAACACCACACAGCTTACCTGTCTTTTCCCAAATACATCAGTTGGTCTAATTAGAAAACCCCACTACTCTTCCTATAAGCCTGTCTGTGTTAATAAAGATGGGAGAAGAGGAAAACACTCCTATTCCATCTCCCACCCCACAAATACTTATCACGTTGGATCATGATTCTTTTCCCCTCCATCTCCCTTTGCTATGTGCATCACTATCAACATGGCTAGACATAACTATGGATAAATACTTAGCAGAACAAGGAAGAAGTGTAAACAAAAGTCTTGGCTAAAATTAAAGGGTGCAGCATTTCTATAAGGCAACAGTGTGTGTTGTTAATATTATCTGTATGTGACATTTGCTAGTCCAGCTCACTGTCATGGTCAGAGGAGGAAGAAAGAGGTCAGAACACTTGGTCTCCTCTCATAACTCTGCATATGATTTATTTGTTGCATATGGATAATTCACCTCATATCCAGTGTCTATTTTCTTCTCCACAAAAGGAAAAAGTAATAATTATTACCAAGTCTCTCTGGTCTGTTGGGAGGTGAAACTGATACAAAATGCCCAGTGGTCCTGATGTGAAAGGTGCTGTGTACATTAATGCTGTGGTTTACTCTGCTTTCTGCTTTCTGGACTGCTGATATGAAAGCTGAATCTGGAAATCTGGACCTCCAAATACCCTGGAAGATGTAGCTCAGTAGCCCTTTGTGGAAAGGGCCACAGCTTTCCTTTAGTCAGCTTTCCTCTCTGGATCTCTTCTTGGATCTGACATCTGTGAACTGTGCTCCCCACTCTGCAATGTCTATCCAAAAGCATAATGCCTGAGAAAGGAGGCTTCAAAATATTCCCCCAGTTCCTCCCCTGAATGCAGAGTAAAAGAATCAGAGGCCCAAGTCTCAGAGTCAGGAGCAATACTGCTTAGGACTAGCTCAGAGACCACAGAGATGAAAGAGTAAAAGCCTACATAGCAATAGAGGTTAAAAACATTGTCAAACCTCTCCAGTGAGGAAGTGGTGGAATTAAGGTTTTCTTTGCATCTAGGATTTATCTTCCTGGACATAAGGAGATCAGATACTATGGAAATACCATAATGTTACATTTTTTTCAATGTGTTTTTCTGATTTACATTGGTTTTAGGATTGGTGAACATAAATTTGGCTTCTCTAGGGAAGGAAACCAGAAGTGTTTGTGACACATAATATTGGTCACAGCAGAAATCAAAAGGTGTGTGAAGTGAATGAAGTTAGGGTAGACCTGGCAAATGTTTTCACATAATGTTTGGAAACTAGGACTGGGTGATTCAGCAAGATTTTACAAGGCAAATGTTTATGATCTTCAGAGAAAGTAACATTTCCATCAACATGCCCCACCCCACATACACTGACACAGAGAGATGCAGATCTTTTGATGCAGGACCTGTTTGGTTTGATGCTTGAGAGTCCCATGTGGACACACAGCACACTCGCTTGGGGCAGAAACTTTGCAGCATGGAGCCGGCAACTCTGCCAAATCTGTTCTATGTGAGTATCAAGCTCATAACTGGATCAAAATTCAGGGATATTTTTCTTGGGGACAGCAGAGATATGTTCTTGACAGCTAGGCACTTCTTTTGCCTGATTTCAAGTTCTTGCTTTAAACTGCAAATTTTCAGTTAACGAGTTGTAAGTGTTGATTTTTTTTAGCATGGGCAAAAGAACCTCCTTCCCCTCTAGTACTCTGAAAATGGTCAAAATCGCTAAATGTGCATGGGTCTTTTTTGTTGGGTTGTTTTCTTTTTTTTCTCCTTTTTCTTGTAACAGGCTAAGTCGGATGCCTGTCCTGGAAAATGTCAGCCCAAGTGGCGAAAGTGGAAAGTTGCAAGCAATTGAAACCAGAGCTGGGAGAGACAAGTAAAATAGGTGCTAGTTCTTACATTCTCTAGGACAGAGCAGACCAGCCCAGAGCAAGACACTGTCATCACTGCTGAGTCCTGAGGAAAACATTTGGCTGCTCTTCTTGGTGAAGATCTGTTTTCTCTCACTGCTACAACATTGCCTGCATCCCTCAACATTCACAGCTCCTTCCACAGCCTGCTCCACAAGTGCTGTTCTCTGGCAGGCCCTGGTGTGGACTCAGGGCTTCTTTACCATCTCGATGGAGTGCTTTTTGTTTCCGCTTCTTTACTGGGGTGAGCCTGGTCCCAGAGTGGCAAGCAGGGTGTTTCCTCCTGGTGCTGCATAAAACAGGCAGCTCTGGGTGATGGGCTGGTTTCTTTTTGCCAGTCTCATCTCATTGGGAAGGGCCAGAGATGAGGCCTGAGGAAAGCTGTGATTCATTCTGTCCACAGCTTTTTAAAGACTGTTTCCATTGTCTGTGAGTGCTGGGTAGGAGAGCACATCTGCATTGGAGGCTCTGCTTGGGCCCAGGATGACAAGGTGTATGTCTGTGTCTGTGCACTCTTGGGCTGGTTATGATCTGAGGTACAGACCAATGGTACACGCTGGTCTTGCCAGCTCTGAGCACTGAGTGCAGCAGTGCTTATGCATGGGATGAAAAGCTGCCACCCACCTCACTGCTGCCAGGAGGTGGGGAGTGGGTGGTGGGGCTGGGGCCTCCCCAGGGATACAGCCATGGAGAGTGCAGAAGGCAGGCCATTGCCTCGGTGTTTCTGTGGAGGAAGTCATTAAGTAACAGCTATGACTGTTGCTGACTGGTGTGGAAAAGGCTGGTGTTCACAAGGAGGGAGTGATGAAGCGAGTCAGCAGAGCATCAGGAAGCAGCTGGCAGGCAAGTGAGCATCTCTGCACAGTCTGATAAATGCGTTGCAGTTGTCTTTCCATGTAAGGCACTCCAGCACCAGGATGGCCAGATATGCAGAAAGCCATGAGAGCTCAGGCACTGCAATGCCTGTGGTGCCTATGAGGGTGGTAGCCCCTCTCTTCATTAGCAATGTGCCACATGTACTTCCTGGCATAGCACCAGGATTTCAACTGCATGGTGCTCTGTCAGCAGCACATCCATGTGCAGCCCTGACTTGGGCAATATTAGGTCTGACAAGACAGAAGGGATACAAAGAGGGGTCTGCTGTTTTCTGTCCAGTAGCTAGAAGGGTCTTGCATTCCCAGCTCTCTGGTTTCCCCCTTGCTTTCAGGTCATGTGATACCTTGAGCTAGTAATAATACCTCTGTGGCAGTATCCAGGGTGAAACAGACAGATATGTGCTTCCTTCTGACATATGCAGCAAAACCAGTATAAGGTGAAAAGGGTTTTGAATGAGAGAGCCTGTTCTCAAGGATCCTCTCCAGCCCTAGGAGACACTTTCCCTTTGGAGAGGTGTTTATAGTATTGTAAGGTCCAGGGGGTTATTACTAAGTGGGCAAATGAAGAATCAGGAGTCCCAACTCAGCACGCATGTGGGCATCCATGCAGGATAATGTGTGTGCTCCCAGGCTGTCTTTTCTGTCTATAGGTCTCCTTTGATACCCAGTCCTGTTATCCCAGCTATGAACCTCTCTTTGTTGTCAAGTCTTTCCCTTTGGACACTAATGGATATTTTCGCTTCCCCTTCCACCCTCTCATCTCCACCATGCCATCTGTACTCTCTCCAGCAACAAGAAGAAAACTTGTGTATGTCCTCCCTGATCCTCCTAGTCCCCTCTTGGCGCACAAACTCATCACCCCCCTGCTGCATGCAAATCTCTACATCTTCCACCCCACTCCCACTGAACATCCCCTGCTCTCCTCTTCTAGTCCCATGCCACTTCCCAGGCATGCACACAGCCTTCCCTCTTCGGAGGCAATCAGAAAGTGGGCCAGAAGTCATGGATGTGTTTCAAAACTGCTTGGTAAGTCCTGGATCCTTTGAAGTCCAGCAGGAGCTCCTGAAGAGAGTCAGGTCTTTCTATCCTCATTAGGATTATATTGCTTTCAGGCCAAACTTAGCACACAGTTACCAGGCTGTCCAGAATGCTTGTCAGAGCCTGGAGTTTGGAAAAAGCAGAGTAAGATTTTTTTTTTTTTTAAAAAAAAAAAAAAAAAAAAGAAANNTATTTTTTTTTTTTTTTTAAAAAAAAAAAAAAGAGAGATAGAAAGCAGCCTAGACTGCATAGCCCAGAGGCTTCTGACAGCTAATGTTACTGTATAGCTTGGTTCTGGCAGGCTTTGCCAGCTTGCTTACCACAGGCTCTTCTTCTCATCATGGGAGCCAAATTGGATGGAGACACTACTATAGTTCCATTCCTTCTGGCCTAGGGTCTTCACAGTTTGCTCTGGCAGTGTTTTTTTTAGTTGGGTACACTAGCAGAAGTAGCGTCAGGGGATTTTTCCTCCTCCCTTGATCCTTTTTTTCCTTTTGACAACTTATGCCCTCCATCACACTGATGTGGCCGTCCCTCTGTTTGTTGGTGGTGGGATCCTTGACCCTGTATGTGTTATTCTAGGTTGCAAAGTGAATTAGTACGTGTCTGTCCTTGTTCTTGGCTTCCACTGCCCACTGAGGGAAACTGCAGCCCCTTGATTTCTAGCCTGAGGGGTTTACTTGGATATTGCTATAAGGATCAAAATAATAAAATGAGCCAAGGAGAACTAGAGAAGAAGAGCCCTGCTCCCTGAGGTGATTCTGGTGGAGGTCAAGCCAGGTTTGGCTGTCAACCATAAGCTCTTTTAGTCAGGCTGAGACAGAACATGCTGTTCTACGTGCTCATCTGCATCGATCAGCTCCATGATTTCATGTCAGGAGGCAGTTGGGCACCTTGGGAAGAGCCCGGCCTTCCTCATCCAACCTGGCTTGCAGCATGGAAAAGTCTCCAGCAACTGTTCCGCTGCCGGCATATGGGAGGTGGTGCAGGCGTGTATACTTTGGAGAGGGAGAAGCATGGTGCCTCAGGGGCCGAGGAACGTGCCCATGGCACAGACACCCTCCTCCTCCATGAGCAGCACCAGGAGCGGGCACGTTGTGCACGCAACCGCCAAAGCTGCCGCTGGGCGCAGGGCGGGATCACACCCAAACCTCTTTGTTTTTGCAACACAAAGGTGGAGACAGAGCGTCAGGGAAGGGGAAGTCCTACTTGTTCTTCCCTCCCGGTGAGGCATCCTGCATCCCCACCACTGCGTGTCTGGGGCTGTCGGCAGCGGCAGCACTGCTGGCCAGATTTCCAGCACTACTTCTGCCGCCCCTAGGGGGATGGGATTCATTTTTGTCCTCAGTGGGAGTTGAACACCATTAAAAATGCAGCTATTTCAGGCTAAGATGGCCTTTATTTTGTCAGCCTCACAGTGAAATTGAGACATGTAGAGGTATGGGGTGTTTATTTAAATGCAACATTTCTATACTAGGAAGGTTACCCATTGTTACACCAGTAATGAAATGATATTGCTAACTCATCCCAATCTGCCAAAGTGGCAAGGACAACAGCCATTTAGGGCTGAGGATGTGCTCTCTGTCCTGGGAACCCACCAGGTTTCCCTGACGTCTTACGAGGAGCCAGCACCCAGAGGCCAGTGCACAAAGTTCTTGGGAGTGCTGGAATGCAAGAGGGATGCTTTTTTGAGTGCACCCAACATGCCTGAATTTCCCACATAGCTGAAGTGAGCTGTAAGGGTAGATTGGAGCATGGAGGGGGCAAGTAGAGCAAACACCTGGGGGGACTGTGAATAGGGGGAAACAGAGCCTGGATGTCTGGGAGGATGCAGGGAAGGGGCACTCTGAGGAGCTTTGCTCTTGCTGCTGGAGGTGTTGGCAGTGGTTCTGGTCCCAGCCTGTGGAAATGGGCAAGCCCCTCCTGGCAAGTGAACTCCGTGCTAAAGAGAAGCACGGATGAGCACTTGCAATCAGTCAAGATGCGTGCATGAGGACTGCCAGACAAATGTGAACTTGCCCTCCTCTGCCAGGCAGTTACAGTGTATATCATCATGATCCTTTGCAAACAGGGGTGCAGCCAGATCGTGGGCAGAGCACTCAGATCTAAGGGTTGATGCCAAACTCATCAGATAAGCATCTGAATGAGGAATCATCCAGATGAAGAACCCTGCAATAGGAGAGCAGAAGAGGAGGAAGGAGACAACATGCTCTGTGGATGCCTGTCCTGAACAGCCTGGTTCAATGTCAGGTCTGGGAGAAAAACCTTGGTGTGTTTGATGCAGGAACTTTCACCAGTTTTTGACAGTGCTACTTGAATATGAGGAAAACATTTTCTGCTCTCTCTGCAAAGGTCATGGAGCGATGCCTCCGGCTGTCAACCCTGTGCTGCCTCTGGCTGGTACCAGGCAGGGAAGTGTGAGTGGCTGAGAGTAGCTGGGCTGGGGAAACAGAGGAGCCCAGGTTTGCTCCTGGGTCTCTGCACAGTACAGAGACAAGTCCTCCCCTTCCCACCCCCACCTTCTTTCTCTGATGAGCAGAGCAGTGGGAATGAGCTTAATGCCTGTGTCAGCCCTGCCTTGATCTCCATGTGCACTCCACATCTCTTGTGACTTTGTCAACACAGCCGGCCAGACGCTGCCTCTGGCGACATGGCTGCCTCCCGGGCAGCTGAGCAGAACAGAGTGGAGGTGAGAAATTCCCTCAGGGAGAGATAAGCAGAGCTCTCCCTCATATCCCTTTCTCTGTTCTTCCCCTCTGCAGCTGCTAATGCATGACAGGGAAGACCTATAGGGACATGAGTGGGGATGCTGTGGAAGGAAGGAAGGAAGGAAGGAAGGAAGGAAGGAAGGAAGGAAGGAAGGAAAATGCTGGCTCCTGGGAACAGGGGAGCAGAATTTCAAAGGGCAGCTCTCTGGGTGGGTCTAAATCTGCACTGCTCCACTTTGTCTCCTGGGCTGGCCTTCAGTGAGCCAGTGTGACCCAGCAGCATCCCATAAGTACCAGCAATGAGATGAGTGTGAGGTCTCCCCAGCTGGGGCAGTCAGGGTCCAGGAGCCCAGTGGGGGGAGATCATTCCTGGTTACCCCTGTGGGATGTTACCTGCGTCACAAAGGACGTCAGCTCCAAAACCGCTGATAGGAGCAGGGATATTTCTGCGTGGAGGAGTGTGGAGGGGGAAGATCTGGAAGAATATGCAGACTCAGCAACCCTCCTACCCCCAGCTCTCCACCTGGAACCCTGTGCCTGTCCACAGGGATCAGGGAGGTGGTTTTACAGCGCTCATTAGGTGGAGATGGTAGAAACACAGTGGAAAAAGACAGGAGGGGTTGGTGTGGGACTGTAGCCTTCCAGAATGGTGGGAGAGTGGGTAAGCTGCTTGGAGACAAGTCAACACAGAGGCAAAGCCCTCCTGTGTATCTAGGACTGCTGGTTTGACCCTTGAGGAAGTCACCTACCTCTGAAACTTATTTGCAGCTTCTGAAATGGTTGCATTTTTCCTAGAGGAGTGCAGGAGGGAGACAGTATTTGTCACACTCAGTGTGAATAGTGCTAGTGACAATAATAAAACCATACTTAAGTATGGTCTCAATCCCATTTTAACTGCCTCCAAGGCCACACCTTATGGGGACTAGCCATGTAGTTAAAGACTTCTCTCCTACCAGCTAATTGATCTTTACTGGACCCTTGGGCAATCTCTCATAGGTGTTATTTTATGTATGCAAACGCAAATGATCCTTATTGCATGCCACCCGAGGTCACTGAAATTGCAGCAAGGATGTCTTTGTGTGCTGTGTCCCCTCAGGGAAATCGTCCAGATTGAGATTACCCACAACAAAAAGTGCCATCTTTCTAACTCCATCAAAGGGGGACCAGCCTGATGTTCAAGGCTTGAGCCTGATGTTCAAGGCTTTGGTTTAGGTGCAGCTGCCTCTACTTTGCAGGCAACCACACAGGCTTCTGAATGCTTTCTAATGAGGTCAGTTCTTTCAGGGGTGAAAGGAGACTGGGTGCCTTCCAAGCCAGGATGCTAATGGGAGTAAGCATATGGCATATGTGTATAAATTATAACCCAGCTACATGCTAACATGCCAGCACCTTCCTGGCCCTGTTTTCTGGAGTCTCCCTGCTGCCCCAGGGGTGAAGAGCTCCATTCATCCTGTAGGCCACCCAGCTCTCCAGCAGAGAAACTCTGAATTTTTAAGTGATGGATTTAAAGCTATTGAAAGGAAGCAGGATTAGCAGGGTGAGAGACCTTTCAACCACTTATCTGTGCCTGCCCTCAATATTGTGAATCACTGGTGCTCCCCAGGCACTTTCCTCTGTGCCCTGTACAGGGAGTCTTGTCCCGCTCCGCAGGGACCATCACTGGCCTCACCTCCCCTCACAATCCCCTGGTTTCTGCTTCCCAGCCGCCAACTACAGCAGGACAGGAGTGAGCCACAACACATACGGTTTTCCTCTCCAGTCCACACTGGTGCTGGAGGATGCCCTCCCTCAGACTGGATTTCCCCCCTCCCCTGCCTGAGAGCCCTACAGCTGGAGACTGTCATTTCTGCCCTGGAGGTCATTGCGCCGCGGGAGTAGGGGGTGCAGGAGCCCAGCACACTAAGGGCATGTTTCCCTCCCAAAGCCTCCTCCTCTTGTCCCTTGGCCCTAGCCCCAAGTTGCTCCAGACCCTGCTGGTTGCTGGCAGTCCTAATGAGGACCTCTGTCTTCCCTGACCCTTTCCTGACTGAACTCTGCCCCTGCACCTCTTTGTCCTGCACCCCATGGTGTACCAATTCTTTGGCATCTTGCAATGCCCAGCAAGGTGTCAGCTCTGCCACATGGTGCCACATTTTTTGGAGTCTGAGCCAAGAATCAGGCCTACAGCAGGAGATACACTCAGCTGTGCCTTCTCTCCCATCACAGCATTGCTGGAGGGTTTAGATGCTCATTTGGAAAGTGATGGCACTGCTTGGGTGCAGGGGGAATGGGTTTTGCAGCCAGAATGGCACCCATCAAGACAGGTGCTCTGGGACTCAGTGTGACTCCCATGGCCAAGGCTAGGAAGGGGTGCCTTGGCACTGGTGCACACTGTCAGCCTGTGGTTGTTTTCCTCCCCAAATGTAAAGCTCCCAACTTGTCTATTTTTCATTAAGCCTCTTCATTAAGGCTGTTTCTCATGTAACAAAGGGGAGAGGGTGTTGAGGGTGCAAGGAGGGGGAAGCACCAGCCTACCCAGGTTAAAGCACTGAGTCTGCTGAGGGACCGGCAGAGCTGGACAGAGACTGCAGCTCCCAGTGCTGTCAGGAGCTGGGGCTGGGAGTGGGGCAGAAGAGGAGACCCCTGTGCCAGGGCCGCTGCTCCAGAGGTGCAGGGCAGGTACCGCTGGCCAGCCCATGTGCCTGCAGGGTCTGGAGGCTCCCAGTGGAGCCGGGCCTGCCCCAGTGGGGCCCTTATCTCCAGCTCACATCCCTCCTGTAGTGCCCACCATGCTGAGTGGCGCTGATAAGGCTCTGGGGGAGAGCAGAGGCCAGGAGAGGCCTGATTTATGGCCCCTCAGCCCCCCCGGTGGCTCTAGTCACTGTGGCACCCGCCAGCCCAGCCAGACCCATGTCTGTGGGGACAGGGCTTTCCTGGGAGAGGGTGTTTGCATTGTGGGGGGTGCCTGCACCCTCGACAAGGGTCACATTGCTTTTTAATTTCTTGCTGGAAGCACATCTGGAAAGTGTAGTCAATTACTGGATGGAAGACTCCCTCACAAGACCATGGTATTTATGAGTTCCCCCAGCCCGGGGGGGTGCTGACAGCAATTAAAGGAGATGAGGGAGTGAAAGTTGCCTGTGGTGAACTCCAGGACGGTGGAGCTGGAGAACAACTTGCCGGCCACTGCCATAGGGGCAGCAGCTCCTGGGGTGATCCAGGAATGGGTGACAGACCAGAGGGCTGAAGGAGAAAAGGCAGGAGCAGAGAGTTTGCTGTTGGGAGGAGGTGAGGAGGATGGAGCAGGATGGGAAGACCACGTGGGACTGGTGGGACAGAGATCGACAGGAGATGATATGGAAAAATGTGGTGTTTAGACCATGATGAAGACACGGGGTGCATGAGGAGGATTGCACACCTATCCTGACTCCTTTGTTGTGCCCAAGACCCTGGTGTGTAATCTGATATAAAAGATGTTAGGCCTGAAGATTTGTGCCTATGTGTAACCCTCTTGGGCCCCACAGAGGGGCTTCAAAACATGCTTCAGTGTCATACACATCCTTTAAATGCTGTGTACTGATGAGGCAGCATTAAGGGGTCATCAGCCTTGTCCATTCCCAACAACTTTTTACCTCCATAACCCCATTAATTAAGGGAAGGAAAAGTCATCCTGTCCCTCCCATCAATACTGTAATGCTGGCAAGAGTCTTAAGATAATGTGCTGCTCTGCTGGCAGAAAATTCATCCAAAATAAGCCACCCTGCCATGTGCAGACTTTTTTCCAGTTGAAGCTGAGTCTCCATTGGGAGTGTTTTCCTCCCTGGTAATGAGAATGAGGTGCCCTGTGTGGTGGCAGGTGAAGAAGCTTGTGGTCAGCAACCTGTGAATCAAGTGTTAGAAGAGGACCAACTGGAGGCTCACTTCATTTGTTCTCACAGGTCCCATCTCCTTAGTTATCTTTTTCCTGAAGTGGCTCCCAACAAACTGAGATTAGAATTGGTTCTTGCTAGCCTTGCCCCATGCCTCTTGCACTGCATTATCTGCCAGGGTGGTTGCACTGCTTGAAGACACGCACCCATCCATGGAGCCGGCAGGCTTGTCCTCACCAGCGTGTCAGCGTGAGAGTAGGTACATGCATACAGTAATTGAAGAGATCAAGGCTGAGTGTGCCCAACAGACCGACAAAGCCAATTACCCCTCAGGAATTTCTGCTCCTCAGGCTCGGATGGTGATTACAAAACCTTTGCCATTAAAAATTAGCCAAGAGAGAAACTTGTTGCCAGAGTCCGGCAGGAATTTCCCATGCCCATCTGATACACAGAGTGACCACCAAATGTGCAGCTGCCAAACCAAGGATATCACCTTTTCACAGGCTTGACATTTCCCTCTACTTTAGGAGGTGGGTAGTATGACACACAGATGCATGGATATTCACAGGAACAGAGCATATGTCCAAATTTGTTGGCACACAGAGCAAATAAACTGTAAAGCTGCAGTAATAGGAGGTTGTGAAACCAACAGTGATTGCACTGACAGCTTCCATTTCTGGCTGTGTGCTCTGGACCCAGCTGCAGGGTCTCAGGGTAGAGGTGGAGGAGGGATGAGTGGCTGCAATACAGGCAGGGGGAAGGGGTCCTGCTGCTGAGATCCTGTGTCCTGGAGACTGGCAGGAAATCCACATCCTGCCCTCACTTTATGCAGTTGGCAATGAGATCACTGGGTGTATGTGGTGAAGGGAAAGAGTGGGAAGTCTACAACTGGACCAGTACTACAAGCCTGACTGCGCTGTTCCTCTTTTGGATTCATCCTGCCTCCCTGGCCTCCCTGCTTAGCGTGGGTGTTCACTGCAAAGTTAATAGGATTATAACTCTGGTGTTGCTGGTAACGTGTGTCTTATCCACACCCACATCCCTATAAATTGAAGGTGCTTTTCAACTTGAGCTGGCTGGCCAGCCAAGGAGATAGGCTAGAGTGCAACCCCAAGGCTGCTGACATAACTGCTCTGCAATGAGAGCGCAGCTACCCCCTCTCCCATGCTGCCAAGTCCTCTGGGGACTCTTTTCCCTTCCCTTGCTCAGAGAGACATCTCTCCTCCTAGTCCTCTGGGAAAGGGTTTGTAGAGCCATGCTATTTCCTGCACAGCACATGGGGCTGTGGGATAAGCCCCCAAAAGCACGGAGAGGAGCCAGTAAGGCACAGATGCTCTTTTGCAAAGTCAGCTAATGGAGAGGGAGGCTGAACAGTAAACTGTATGAGTTAACTCCATCATGTGGATGAATGCTTGCTGGCATAAACCCCGCTCATCCTAAAGGTTGGCTCTTGCAGTAGAAGAACTGGAGAAAATCTTGCAATATGCTGCCAGTCCTCTTATTTTTCATTTCTCCTCCCCTCTATGGTTTGGTAGTGGAGCTAGGAAATTTTTTATAAAAATCTATTTTTTGTTTGTGGGAATTCTCTCCTATGCAAAGAAAATGACACCAGGCTGGAGTCCATTGACATGTCACTTAGGTCCAAACTACTCCATGTGTATTCAAAGGGAGCTAAAATGCCAGATTAGGCTGGTGCTAGCCCTTTGTACCACATGACTGTCACTCTAGTATATTCCTCCTCCTTTTAGTCTCTTTATACTGCGTCAGTCTTGGCAGGATATTGTCCCTAAAAACCTCTTAGCAATGGCTCTGTGCAAGCTGCCTGGGAATTCACTGCTCCTTGTAACTTTGCAACCGCAGGTCACTCTTACCACTGCGGCATGCTGCTGTTGCTGCTTCCTGATCTGTGAAGAAGGAAGGAGAAGGTATGTGATCAAGTCACTTGGCCTTTGATTCTGCTGTCTGGGGGAATTAGTGAGAATGATGAAGCTTTTTGGAAGTTTCACACCTCTTCTCTTCCAGATCTTTTAAGCCTCACTAAAAGCCACTCCCAAAATTGAATTTGCTGATAAAACTCTGGCCCTGGTCCTGTAAAGAGCAGTTTATGAGTGCACAGTTGAGTTAACCACATCTGGAGGCAGAGAAGGGGGTGGCACCTGTGAGAAACACAGTAGAATCAGGGCTTGTGTTTGTAACCCTAAAGCACCTTGACAGCAGTATCTACAATTAGAAATCCCTTTTGTTGTTGTATTATTTCCTCTTATAGCCCACTGAAGAGGCCCCTGGTGGGTCCTGCTCTCCTGGTGCACGGACTTTATGAATGATACAGCACCTTTAGAAGACAGGAACTTCATACTTCAGCTCAAGAAGAAATAATCCAGTTACTTGGTTTCCTAGACTCCACTTCTTGTTTTTCATGGGCTCCATGTGTATGACTTGCAGCCTTCTGTCTACTAATGCCTATTAGGAATATGCAGTGATTTGTTATGCTTTTTTGTTTCTGCCTGCCAGTGAAGAGCCCACATGCACCACTTCCTTTGTGCTCCAGTCAGTCCTCAGTAAATTCACTGCCCAAACTAGCTAAAGTTCTTCTGCACATCATAGTGTAACTCTTAACGCCTGCATTTGCAGTCTCTCCAGCATGCTGCTGTTACAAATATGCCACAGAGCAGCCTGGAAGCAGGAGGTGCTGGTTGGATTTAATGGAACAATTCTTTCCTCCTACTTCTGTTAAACTATCTTTTGTCCCTGATGTCTGAACACTTTAAGAGACCTTCTCCTGGGACTGCCTTATTTAATGGAATCTCTGCTTGATTCTGGCTTGACTTAGGGAAAGCCTGTGCAGCTCTGGCACACGAGAGCAGCATCACATCTTCATCTTCCTGTCCCTCTTCCCACCCCACTTCCAGCCTGGGCTTTAGAGGCTGTGGTCCCGTGTCCTACTGTGCTGGAAGGGCCCATATTTTGAGCACCACCTCATGAAGCCATCTGCTGCTGACCACTGCTGCCTTTTCTTGAGGCAGAGAAAGCATGTAAGGTTGAAGTCTTCCTCACTCAGCCTCATGAACTCAGTTCAGTGTGTGCTATTTGAGACCACCTGCTCGAAGCCTCACTGATGTTGCACAGGATCACACAATTCAGGCTTCAGGAGCTGCAGTGTGGGTGTGCCTGCACTCTCTGCACTGGAAGAAGCACAGATAGCTCCTTGTAATAGCCTTTGTTTCAAGGCTCTGGAGAGATCTTAAGAGCCTGTCCCTTTCCTTTGTCAGCTGTAGCTTCCTTTGCACGTCACTGGAGCACACACAGTGTGTGGGAGAGGTAATGACAGTGGAAGGAGAAAGTATTCACAATGTAAACATACTTTCACCTTGCACAGATATCAGAAGAGAGCCCAACAAATGGCTCTGCAAGGAAAAGGATCTCCTCCCAGCCTGGTGTGTCTGCTAGGGGAAAGTTGCAGACACTGCCTCCACTGACACTATGTTTTCTGCAGGGCAATCTGATGCTGTGAGGAGCACTAACTCTGTGGCTGCACTTGTTTACTGCAATGTGATGTGGCTTTTGGAATTGCAGACAGAAATGTTCAAAAGGTTTTATATTTGGCATACATCTCACAGAGCTTGTAAAACTCAGATTTGCTTATCCTTTCTTCCAAATATTCAAGAAAAATACTTGGAAATGTCATTTTACAGAAAAATTTGATTTCTGACTTTTCTAATTAATTTAGAGAGAAAACAAAGGTCCTGGAATTTCCCACAAAGCAGAATTTGTTTTTCTGCCAGCTTGACTCAGCAAGAATATTTCCCACAGGAATTTGACCATGAGCATTCATACTATCTAGACAGTTTGTTTGAATCTCTGAAGATGGTGAAAGCAAGAACAAAAGTATGTCACAAATCCTCATGTAGTTTTTCTTTCATGCCTTCATATGAACAGAAGATCATCTCACCTTTCTCTCCATTCTCCCCTATGGGTTTCCTGGGATCACCCTATGTAAATGGGTACCAAAGCAAAGGTCTGTGGAGGCTTTGAAGGGCCAAAGCTGACAGAGATGTGCCCCGTGAATTGTTCCTTGTAGACAGCTTCCCCCTTTGTTTCTCTTTATGAAAGAGCTCAGTTTTTACAAGACAGCCTCTTGGTTGCAATTACACAGAAATTTCAGCTTTTTTTATTAGGACTGGATAACTGACCTTCAGAAATGTTTTTTCAGGTGTCATTTTTTCCAGTGGGCTCACCAATGAGGAAGGATGGGGTGGAAACAGTGGGAGCAGGAAGCAGGGAAGCACTTCAGAAATGGCAGAATCACTGGCTTGAGAAGCCTCATCCCAAGCCCTGTATTGAGACCCAGGAGAACAATTGGAAATGGTCCAGCCTGTCCCCACCCAGATAGGGTGTGAGGGAGATTTTACATTAGTTCCGTCTTTGTGTGGCTTCTTCTATAAGAGCTGCATTAGAAAAAACAACAACAAAAAGCAACAAAAAAAAACCCCACCTAATAAATAGTTCACCTTCTCTTTATAAAAAAAAAAACAAAAAAACCCCAAAATCTTGGAGATCTTCCTGGTGCTGCTAGCAGAGATTTGCTGAATGCAAGTGTAGCTTTTGAACTGATGAAGTCTGTGGCCTGGGGGCATCATGAAGTTAGATGAGATGTTCTGGCTGGCCCTCTATGGCCTTAAGAGGTTGTGAACCTCAGCTAAAACAATGTTACCCTGAATGAAGTTCAAAGTCTATGAATTGAGAATTCAAGCCTGAGCCTAATTCAGAGGAAAGGAACAAATTCCTGGTATTTGATGACAGTGCAAGAAGTTAGTAGGAAGTTTCCCTATGTATGCATAGCAAAAGCCAAATAACTGACTGTGTTTATCGCCAAAACATTTATTTTCTTTATGGAGTGATAACAGAACCTGAAGTGCGATAAATAGCTTCTAAATGTGCCTTCATCTCAGTGCTAGTGCAGGAGGACTCATAATTTTAAAAGCTTGCTGGAAACATGAGCTCTGATTGCTGCTGTCAAGGCAGCTGCTACCTTTTCCATGGTTTCATAAGGGATGTGTCCCCTAAATTTGTGTCTGTGCCTAAGCCTGTACTGGTCCACTTGGTTTTTTTCCTCACCGTGGTGTGGTTTCAGTGACTGTATGCATGCTGACCTGCAGGTGCTCTGCACCTTAGCATGTCCAAAGAAGGACAGTGAAGCTGGTGAAGGGTCTAGAAAACATGTCCTGTGAGGAGCAGTTGAGAGAACTGGGGTTGTTTTGTCTGGAGAAAAGGAGACTCAGGGGGTACCTCATTGTTCTCGACAACAGTCTGAAAGAAGGCTGCAGTGAGGTGGGGGCTCATCTCCTCTTCCATGTCTTGAGTGAAAGGATGAAAGGAAATAGCCTTAGTAAAGGTCTCTCCTAACCTCTGAGAGGAGAGGTCCAGATTAGATATTAGAAAAAAAATTCACTGAAAGAGCAGTTAAGCATTGAAATAGGTTGTCCAGGGAGGTGGTGTAGTCAGCATCCCTGAAGTGTTCAAGAAGTGTCTGGATGTTGCACTTGGGGATATGGTTTAGGGGTGATAGTGGTGACAGGGGTTTAGGGGTGATAATGGTGGTGCTGGGTTGATGGTTGGAGCAGATGATCTTGAGGATATCCTCCAGCCTTGATAGCTCTGTGATTTGGTGATCCTGTGATATGGGAGGGGATGGCTGTACTAAGCATGACTGGGGAGCTTGCTGGGGTTTAGACCACTTTCTGCCAGGTTCTCCCTTGAGGGGAGATGTGGGTTCCTTCTGCATCCTGTGGAGATGCAGAAAGGACTCATCCATGTGACCACAAACAGGTACTTTGGGCGATGGATGTGAGAAACAGTAAATCCCCAATGGTTGCTCATACAGTGAAGTCTGTCAGATAGCAGAGAGCTGATCATGGCAGTCTTAAACTTTTTGTAGGCTAGTAGACAGTCAATGATTGCCAGGAGCTTCATATATTTTTGGTAGAATGTGTTGTTTTATAATAATGGAAGAAGAAAGTACCTGAAGATAGCAAGGCATATTGTGGTCTGGCTTTTTGCAAGCACTGAGATTGTCCTTTATATTGCATTTTCAAATTTCAGGGCCAAAGGATGAGTTATTTCTTTTCTTGCTTGCAAGATGACAAAAAAGTCACTGTGACTTTAAAAAAAAATTACTTCTGCATTGTAATGTCTCATTTTTCTTTCAAAGTCTCAGGCAATACCAAGGTGACAGCAGTAGTTCTGCTAAATGGCACAGGGAACATCAAAATCACTTTGGTGAACTGTTTAGACCTGTTCAGTGACAGATCCATTTCTACCATGAAGCTGAACCCTTTGCTAGCATTCTATGATGGGAGTGAAGTTTTGCAAAGGGCTCTTTGGTTCTTTAGAAAGTTGTTTAGATTTTTTCCTGCTGCTCTGAAAGCATATTTTGTTTTAATCCATGCTTTGTGAAATTCTGTGTGCTTTCTCTGCCCAAGTAGAAAGTTATAACTGTGAGTGGTTAGATTTGATTCAAATCTTCTCTATATTCAGGTGTAATTAACATGTCAACCTCAAAAATCTGGCAAATGGCCAGCATGGTCAACAGCACTGCTAACATCTGTCACCCTGGCTTGTCAGGAAACAGAGATGTTTCTATCTCCAGAAGCAAAAGGGCTTTACTGATGTCAGGACTCTGCACGGTCCAGGAGGCAGAAAAAACTCACCAAGAATGGTCATTAGGCTCAAAAACATTATTTGGTGGGGTCTGCTTGACTTACTTCCCACTCAGTTTCTGCTGTTGTTCTGCTGTCAGTGGGGCAAATCAGAAAAGGCAGAAATGTTTCTCTTGTGTCTGAACTCGTAGAACATGTAAAAGTTGGGTGAGTGCCTAGATGGGATGGGCTCAAGATGATCCCATTCTGCATTACGACTCCAGGCAGGGCAGGGTATGTGCTCACACTGTGTGCTGGGATATGTGCAGTCACTGCTCAGAGGGCTGCAATAACCTGGCACAGGTTGCCTGGTCTCCTTGTGTCTTTTCTTGTTTGGTCCACATCACCACAGTAGCTGAACAATGTATCTGGTAAAGCAGAGGAGTTGGCAGCAAAGGGACCCCTGGTTGTTAAAGTCAGAGTGATGCTGACAGGTGCATGCATTAGCATCCTTTCATCCTCACTGAGGGCCCAGACATGCCTATCTTGAAACTCCAGAGAGAAACACATCCTTTGCCAGGCTTTGCATGTTCCCCACACTGACCAGTCCCTGCTTGTGTTCCTTCAGAGAGTGATGGTGAATGAGAGGGATGTGCAGGCCCTGGTGCCTCCAACGCTCCTCCAAGCTACGTAAGACTGCTTCCTAGTTTTACAGAAAACACCTCTGGGACCACAGGCAAGTGTCCTGCTCCTCAGGAAGCTGAATATTGCTCTCTAGTACCCTCTAGGGTTCAGAAGACACAGGACCTGGGAACTCATGGATGTGAGATGGAGTCCATAGGAACAGAGCAACAGGTTGGGCAAGAGCATGAAGGAAACACACTGGTAACCTCACAACTACTCTAATCCAAAGGGCTCTGAAGCAGTGTTTTCCGCAGGGGTGTAACTTGCCATTGTCTTGCAGGCCAGCCCAAGGCCCTCACATCACCTCTGTCCCACCTGCAGGGCTGACCCAAGCAGCAGATGGAAGGGAGTGACTCACCACCCCACAGCCAAGTCACTGAATCAGAGCATTTAGTGGGAGAGGCGTGGTAAGGATACTTGGGCTAAATCCTGACACTAAAACAATGAGCCTGAGGGGTCTTTATTGTCCATGACAGTGCAGACAATAATATTTTTGTTACCAGAGCAATTGCCAGTGGGATGTGGAGACAGAAAGCCCTCTGCGTACCAAAAGGCATAAGAAAATATTGCTCAAAACTTGTGTCATGTTTTGGATTGCTACTCTTGATTTATTGCTTCTCCCTGCCTCTGGGGATGCAGTGCTGAGGCAATCCAGGAGTAGGGATGCTGCATTTTTGGAGCACAGTCAGGGCTGGACCGTCAGCATTATTTGTAAACATGGCTTAGTTCTCCTCACCAAGAATAAAAGTCACTTATCCTACAAACAAAGCATGTTCAACTACAGGCCCCTTACACTGCTGCTTCGCTTCTTCCCTATTTCCTAAGAAGATAAGCTTAATCACTTTCATATTTTAATGATAAGGTAGCTATCTTTTCAGTCCCTTTTTTACTTTTTTTGTGTTTGGACTTGTAGCCATGAGCCCAACTCTAGGCTTCTCTACATTAATTTCTTCCTAGAAAAAGCAGGCTGATGATGTTTCCAGGAAAATTTACCCCAGCTTAGAGCAATAAAACAGATCTCTCTGAGCTGTCTCTTTTCCTTTATAGAGTCTCCAGGAGGAATATCTGCCTCTGGTCTTGGGGGAGGATCTTCTGGGAAAGGGCCTTGGGGTGGGGGGGAAGAAAGAGGGAATGCTGTGGGGGAAGGTGGCAGGAGGTTTTGCTGCAGGCCAGTAGGGAGGAAGAGCACTGGAGCGGGCTGAGCTCAGCCTCCGCCAGTAGGACACCCTACATGCCACCAGCGGGACCTACTTGGATGCAGCCTTTAAGGGAATTAGAAAAAATGTCCTTGAAAAAATAGGGTTGCTGGGTCATCCTTTTGGTGAGGCTAAGAGAGGGAAATAGTGGGACTTAATGAGTCTCCTGTCCTGGGGAAAGAAAGACAGAGGAAGGTTACGGCTTATCCTAGAGGTGTCCCCCATGATTCGGAGCAGCCAAGGGAGACATCCAGCTAGATTTCAGTTATGTGGGGGTCAGCATGAAGAGAAGGAGGAAGTTGCAATGCGACACAGCAACCTGAAAACTCAGTGAAAGCTGGGGTGCAGCACATGGTAGAGCCTGCCCTAACATCAGCAGGAGCAGACTGTGGGTTTCCCTGCCATGTCCCTCAGTGAGCAACCTGCCAAGGTGTGAAAGACCCTGCCTTGCTGCAGGAGGCAGATCTGGGCCTGAGCCTTGAAACTGGAGAAACTATCTGTGTAACAGGAGGGAAGCAACACCGAGAAAGAAAGAGCTTGAAACCATGGAAACGGGTCTCCCCCCTCCTTCACTTCACTCCCATCTGTATTTCCCAGAATAGACACCGAACTCTGGTTTCTTGTGATGAGACAGACTTGGGTCAGTGGAGTTGAGAGTGAAATGGCCATTGTCAGGCTAGGTGAAACAAAAAACCGAAACACTCTCTTCCTCACTTCTCCTCCTGAAGCTGCCTCTTCATCTAGAGGCAAATTAACAGTCCCTCTCTCAGGTCACAAAGTCAGAGGCCAGGATTAGTACAAAGGGCTTCTAGGCAAACAGCCTAACTTTCCTCATCTCCTGCTTATCTTGTTTGGTGCCAGTGATTCATTTTCTCAACTGCAGATCTATTGGCCTTTTGAGCAAAATCCTGACATTTTAGCTTGGCTCCAGAATTTCCCTCAAGATTTTGTTTTTAAGTGCATACAGACCACACTGCCCATATTGCAGATCCAGTAAGATTTCAGCAGCCACTCCACCCACTGCTGTTTGCACGCACAAGGAAAAATCTGCACCCTTAACTTTTAAGTCTGGTAGGGCTGGGCAATGTAAGGATAAATGGTATGAGATGGCTGAAGAGTCTTCCAGGGTAAATTGAGATATGGCGAGTAACTGATGAGGGAAAGGGCAGCTGAAACCAAGGATGAGGGATAGAGTGAAATGGAGGAGGAGGAAAAGTCTGAGTTTACATATGTGGAAATAGATGGTGCAACTGGAAATTACTGAGGCCGTTTTTGATTCGGACTTCAGAACTTTTGTGTTCATCCATAACTACTGGAAAGGATCAGTTACATTCATATAACATTTGAAGAAGAGGGCTGCACTGATGGGCATCTTGCTTGAAACTGTAAAAGGGGAACATGGGACTCCTGGGAAGGGCTACCTGGAGGGGTTATGATGACTATGCAGTGACAATACATCCCCCTTTTCCTCTGCTTGGCTTACACTAGCCAACCACCATGCACAAAAGTTGTTCCACCACAGCCTTTCTCCCTCACTAAAAAAAAAAAAGAAATCATCTGTTCAGAACAGCCTCTTTGTCCTGATATACCAAGATAGGTATGCTACTAAGGAGACAGACACATAATCCATAAAAAAAGCTCTGTACTCATTCATCTCTGTCTCCAAGTATGAGATGTAGAGAATAGGAATCTCCTTCTGGGATGGTGAAAGGATAAAATCAAAGAACAATGAAAACAACTTGAAGACGAAACTGGGGAGATAGTGAGAGATGTCTCCACAAGCAAAAAGGAAATATTCCTTCTGGAGATCATTGGATGGATGCATAGGGATATATGCTCTGGGATGTACCAGGTCCTCCAGTGATGCAGACAAACATGTAGAGGGGATAATTTCTAGCTAAAAGAAGTTCCAAACTGAGGAAAGCAGTTTTCACTGTGAGCAAGGGAGGAGAAGGGTCTCCTGGTTACTTCAAGGACTCTGGCACTCAAGAGAGGTAATGAGAACAAGGAGAGCTCCTGCATACGAAGACAAGCCATACTCCATAAAACATCACTGAACACATTCTGTTCTTGGCAGTGTTTGAGCTTCAGCTGTGTTGAGATCAGGCTCAGCTGCACCCCTTTGCAGTAATTGCTAGCGCAGATATGCAGCATACGCAGCGCTGGGACTCCATAAGGAACACGGCCGCTTAGATGGATGCTCAGATTGCAGAACACCACACTGAGCCCTCCTGTTGGCTCCAGGAAGTTTAGTGTACAAAGTGTTTTCAAAAGCTTTCATCATGATAGACACTACAGGGGCCTGAGGAAGAAGCCTGTGGTCACACTAACCTGTGCAAGCTGGAGATCTGTGGAAAATATTATTTCTGGTGCATGGAAAGGAAGCCTCCCTTTTTGCAGTGGTATTTCTGGCATGGTTACAACCCCAGAAGCAGTGGAGAGCTCCTGGCTGGAATGCTGTGGGCATCTTGATACTGGAGAGAGCAATAAAACTGGCTAAAAAGCTCTGCTTTATGTAAGAGCAAGCGCATGCTACAGGTGCCCTGCCAAGTGAAAATACAACTGGGTTTACGGCCTTGTTCGTTTGTTGACATTGTGTAATCAGGACAAGAAAGAAAAATGGGAAGAGGAAAAGGTTTGCTCTTTCTCAAAAAGAAACAACAATGTTTTTGCATTGGCATTTTCCCTGATTTTTATGTATGTTTCAAAACCTACAGATATCTCCTGTCTAAATTTGCAGAGTGGTTATTACCAAAGATACTATTCTTTTCCTATTTTTATTAGATGTCAATATTAAGAAAAAGAAATTAGTCCTTCAACTTAAAAGTCAACATGCTTTTATGATGTAAGAGTGACAATAGTTCTCACACCATGTCTTGATTTTAAGGTATAGGAGTCTCAGTATTAAAATGAAAAGAAATCACTCCTTTTAAAAAAACATGAAAACATTGTTAAAAATTTACCTCTTAAAGTCTATAAATTCAAACAGGTTTTCTTTAGAGGCAAGTTTAAAACATTCTTAAAATACAATGCCATAATTCAGAAATTTAGCAGAAGAATCACATTTAGAGGCAGAGACTTTGAGCAATTGTTTTTCCTTGGTTTTGATTTCCATTATCCTTTTCTTTTTTCTTCATATCCTTTCTGCTCTGGTTTTTAATTTCTTGTGGAGGTCAGACATTTGAAGCATCCAATTCTGATTGATTGCCGTGGAAATAGCGATGAGGCAAAAGTGACAGCAGTGACATCATGGGAGAAACAGATGGTGAGAGCTGATGAACTTCTAAGAAACAAAGACACTTCTGCCAATAAGTGTTCCTAGAGAACAAGAAAAACAAAACTGAGAAAAACAATCCTAGTTCATGATGCAAAGAGAGAGTGCAGAGAAATTACTCCTTAGCAGTAGACTGTCTGAATTGAAGAAGAACTAGGACTGTGGATAGCTTTTTGAACTCCACTAGGCCTTTGACTCAAATTAAACTAAAAACAGTGTTGAATACTTGAAGAGCAGAAGATAATTCAGGGTGCAAAATCTCCCAGAAACTTCCACATTATTAGAAAGGCTGTTTGGAGCATGAAACTCACAAAAACCTTCCTCTTTGCTCAGGCATTTTTGGAAAATTTGCTTTTGGACAACAAGATTCCCCACAACAAACCAGGCTTTGCAGTTATGAAGTGATATTGGTGTCTTTAATAGCCTTGTTGAGATGCTGACATTGTGTGAATGTAGCTAAATTTGGAAAGGAATATGGATAAAATGACAATCAGCCCTGCTAATAGAGAAATGAAAAAACAGGAATATGCACAGGTGCTTGTCTATTTCCTTGTATGAAAACCATGAAGAAATGGTTGGGTGTCAAGGTTTTTGAGCTTCATTCTACCACTTACCATAATATTTGGATTACAATTACTCTGGTGTCTAAATATTCGAGTATTTTGTGATTACAAGCTTGATTAAAAGCCTGCTGTCTGGGGTTTCTGGTCTGTCTCTGGCTGCATCATCAGTACAGGTAGTAATTGCAATGTCTACTCGGGGGAGTCTGAGTGTGGCCTCCTCTCATGAGGTAGACAAAATGAGGTCTCACTGGTGATAAGGTGCACACTGTGCCAATGAAGGCAACTGAGTTGATACACCTTTTTGATATAAAATTAGAGAAAATGAAATATTTTGCCTCACATTTCTTTAGAGATATATGAGCTGACATTATGGAAGACTGCATTTTACTGGCATCGGCACAGTGATGCCAAACAAGCAGCTCTTCCCTTGAATAAAGTTTGGTGTAAAGTCAGTTTTCCTCTTGCTGACACAAGGAAATTTGATTCCACTGATGGCAGCAGAAATACTGGAACTGAAGATGCTGGGTTTGAGGTTGAGGCTTAAGCCTGGCTGTCTTCAGGCATGTGAGCAGATACCTCCAAAAAAGGACTAAAAGGTTGTGATTCCTTCATAGAAAATACTCTTCCTTCTTTACTATTGCTATTTGATCACATAATAGAAAACACATAGATATTACTTCATGCACTACAAAGAGCCAAAGCCCAGTGACTATTGAAGTGCCTTTCTATTAGGCACTTTGAGGATAATACACTTTCATCTCCCTTAACTTTTGATGTTTATGTTTGAGCTTCTGCTCCAGGCAATCTTTATAGCCAATGGAGAGAGATAGGCACTTCCAGGACTTGGTTTGTCTGAGCGCTTTTCAACATCTACCTTAAAATGAGATTATCCATGTCCCAGAATGCCTGTTTCTCTCTGCTGACTGTTAAAGTATGTCTAGACGTCTAGCTCTGATGTAAATGCCAACATCTGGACAGGTTAATCCCACGAGCAAAATGTCCCCTGGTAAAATCCAGAGCAATTTGTTTTCTTGAAAGGACAAACACCCAAATGAGGGGTGAGTGCAGAGAAGAGTGAGGCTGAAGAGAAATCCAGAGAGAAAATGATAAAGTGATCAAATTCCCATATTGCTTCAAGGATCAGAATTCATGCAAAGACCTGGCTCATCCTCTTATCTATAGATTCAGTGGAAAGAATTTATAGATTTCAGAGGGAGGAGTCAGAAGGATCTGAATGTTTTGATATGGTTTTTAGGAATAAACTAATGAGTACTGGCCCTGTATGTAAATGAAGTTATCCCATTAGCCTAAAATATGACAGTGTTCTGGCTTTAAAACATGAGCTATTATATGCAAAGGATCTGAGCATTTTGGGGCAAAAACAAAGAGAGAAAAAATAAAATAATTATGAAGAAAAAAATTAAAAGATAATAAAATGCTTTGGTGTTCTAGAGGAACACAGAGCCACTATGGGTTAGGTCATCCAGTGACAATTGTCCTGCTTATCCACAACAGGAGCAAAAAAGCAATCCTAGGTGGTGCATCACCAAAGAAGACCGCTTTTTTTATCAGATCCCCCAGAACAAAGGAGCCTACAGAGAGCTGTTTTCTCACATACTTGAGAATACTTGACGATTTTTAAATTTCTTTCTTTTCTACCCCTACTCTTCCATCAAACCAATAGACACTGAATTCTGTCTCTTTAAATTTGGTCCCTTAGGAACTATAGTTTTAGAGTTGCTGAGCTTGACCAAGACATCACAACATGTTATTTGGTATTCACTTTCACGCATAGATGCATTTTTCTTGTTCTTTTTTTTTAAATTTCCTTCTCAAACATTAAAAATGCATCTGTTCTTAAATTTTCAATGTTCTGTTGCTGCTTGCAAAGGCAATTACTATTTCGTGTGAGCAACGCCCTCTGTGTGACCACAGTATATATTTATTACTGAGTTTCCTGCTGTAATAGAGTCAGTTAAAATCCATTTAATGCAAGGAATAAAATATCAGTGTAACTGGTGGAAAATAAACCAGCAACAAATGTCCTACATACATGTATTCATATACAACTTGCTATAAAATACAGCATAAAAAATGGGAGGAAGGATGTTGCTATAATTAAAAACAAAGGACTGGAAGCAAGAATATCTGGTTTATGCTTTTGGCTGTGTCACAGACGCTCTGCGTGGCTATGGAAGGATAACTTCACTCTCCTGTGGGTTTCCCCATCTGGAAAATGGTCTAATGATACCTTCCAAAAAGATGCTTGAGAAGCTTGACTCATCAATATTTGTAAATATCCAGGGATCAAAGGGCCTGTAGATATACAATGTAACATATTACTATGGCACTGTTCTTTGCCAATTTCCCTTCTCTGTAAGGGTGAGCTCTTTGAATTTATTGCTTTTGACCCAGGAAAATCGCCCCATGGGACTCTGTGTTTTTATTGACTCCAGATGAAGTTTTCTCATGTTTACAAATAAAGCAATAACTTACTGACCTCCAATGCCCACCGCGCAAGCCCTCCCTCGGATCTGGTTCCCAGTTCTCCCTGGTGCATGGCAATAAGCAAAACACCACATTTCTGGTGAGCAGAACCAGTTTTGTCTCTCATAGCTGGATGGCTCCTGTGGGGATAGCACAGAGGGAAATGCCTCGGGTGGGAGTTTCGAGAGTAAGAAGCATAAGGCAGGCGCATGCAGCTTGGCTCTGACATAAGGAGTGGTCATGGCCACAGACATTTTGCAGATCATGATACAATGCTGTTCTAGTAACAATTGGTCCTGTTTTCCCTGTTCTGGGATGCAGAGAGTTTACAGGTCTTTTCAGGAGGCAAATCATTTCTGCAGCTGCTCTGCTGAGCCAGAAGAGACAGAAAACATCTCTTGCAAATTATTTTCTCTAACTGAAGAGTATATATCACCGAACCAAATGGGTCTTGGAAATACTTGAAAATAACACTAGAGTTATAAACTTCCAGCTACTGGAGTGTGAGAGAGAGTCTGAACGTGCTGGAGTCCACTGGTAGATAACATTTCCAGAGAGTGATTCTGCATATTTGCAGTCAAAGTGTTTCATCAGCCCTTAAAAGACAAAATTTACTTCAAAATTAATTTATTGTTATTTTGTTCTTCAGGGACATCTGAAAAAGTTTTCACTCTGGTAAGATGAATGGGTAGCTTTTACTTACTGGAATGCATATGTCTTTTGGAGGTGGATGGAAGCTGTGTTTTGCTTAAAATAAAGTGCGTGAGCATTTCAGATATAGCTGCATTTCTCCAAATGCACTATATGACCCACTAGAGAAGAAAAAAGTGTGATGGCCTAAAGCCAACATTGGCTAAATTAGGGACAGAAGTTTTACACAGGGGAAAACTGCTTTAGTTTTGGGTAATTTAAAAAAAAAAAATTATTCAGAAATGTTAGCTTCATGGGAACAAGAGGTTGCAGGAGAGGCCAGGGCTCACCACTTTGAGCAGGAAATTATTAACGATTCTTATCTTCTGGAATTTGAGTAGATTTGCTTGGTGATCTTTATAGAACAATATTTATCTTTCCCTGGTGGACTTTCTCTTTCTCTCCACCAGCTATCACAATTATAACCTGGCTTTCTGCATGAGTGGTCTTGCAACTGTGAGCCAAGGGACCCAGGAGCAAAGACAATAGAATTACAGTTATGGTTGACAAATTGTGAAGACTTTTTGTTTAAAGGTTGGATGGTAGTTACAGGAGATTGGGTTTTGTGATTACCAATGGACCTTCAGTCCCCTCTCCCATGTGAGTCTTTGCCTGTACAGCGCTGCAAAGAATTGCATGGAGTGGGACTTTTTCTTTATATGCTGTTAACATGAGTTAAGATTCCAGTGTGGCTTTTTTTCCCTTCCCTTGTTCTGTGTTTGTGAAGGAGAGGAAAAATACTAATGTTCTTTGGCAATCGTCTGATGTTCAAAACTTTCTCATTCAAATTCATGTCTTCCTCAATCTCTCAACTGCCTTGGGCAAAATTTTTCATTTTCTTTTCCTCCTACACCACCTTATCTGTCCTTCCTCACTCCTAAATACCCTAGAATCTATATGTTTGTATAACAATTTTTTTCTTACACTATCTTGAGCTATTCCTGCTGCATATGCTGTAGTAAACAATAACACAAACTGATGGTGTTTTTTACTCTTTGTATATAAATGTGCCTAGTTCCAGGTGTTGGGAGAATTTGCTCTTCACTTCCCTGATTGAAAACTGGTACTGTTTTATGGGTTAACAGTGTGAGAAGTGTCCTACCACAGAGGAAATCAGTGCTGGACTCCTTACCAGATAGGCCACAGATGTACTAAAAATTTAACTTACTGCTAGGGTTAACAGTGGAGCTGTTCTGGGGCTCCTCTGTCCCCTTTTCAGCAAGGTCTGTGCTGCCTTACTGCTTTATTGAGTGGTTTGTGGTGATGTGCAGCCCACAGACCAGGTCACACACTGGCCCGTTGTGTTGGTAGGCATATCAAGGTCCTTTTGTGCAAAAGCCTGAGATGTGTTTTTCCTTATAAACCACCTTCTGAAAGAGAAAGTAGATTGGAATAGAGGGGGAACTTCAGCAAGAGTTACAGTCTTATTTTGGCAAAAAGATATTGCCAGAGAGATGGAAGTATCCCACAGGTTTCTTGAGCCTCAGCTTTCTCCAGCTGGAGTATAATCCTGTTTTTCATCTTTAGAGTTTAGCAGCCTTGTCCCAAAGTCTTCTACACACAAAGAAAATGCTCGGAGTAGCTTCAGTGTGCTCAGGGTCAGGCTTTCTAATGGCCTGATGGGATCTGGGGAGCACAAGAAATATGAGGTGCAAGGCCAATTGTATTTCACTCTGGAATTTTTCCATCTTCGCACAGCTAGAACACATTCCCCGGAAAGCCCAACTAACATGCCCCTCCATTAGCTGCATGTTAATTATTACCAGCTATCTCAGAAACGGAAATCTTCATTCATTTTTCTCCTTAATCCCTATCTTCAGCAGAAAAGTCCTGTCTTCAGAGGGTGGCTGTCAGGAGGGGACAGGCCGTTCCTTTGAGTCTTCTCTCTGGCTTCTTATGAATAACAACAACAATACTAATAAGTTAATTTTTAGCAATCTCTTTCTGCTGGGGTTATGACCGTCCTGTCAGAGGGCACAGGTAATGGGATTGCACTTCCACTTCCAGCTATGAGTCACGCGAGGCGTTAATGATATTCCTGTTCACACACCTGCCCAATGGCCTTGCTTTGGTGCTGTTGAGTCTTTCCAACACTGTGGCACTTGCAGGCAGAGACTTCCTTGGCTCGGGCGCCTGTGTTTACACGGGCTGTTTTTACTTTGTAGCACCAGCTGGAAAGGGGCACTCCTCATTGCTCCCCTCATCCAGGCTGAAACTCATGCCCTGACGAAACACTCGGGTGAGAGATATTTAATCCCGCATACCTCCAAGGCACCGCAGCAGATGCCACTGTGATCTTTTGCGGTATTTCACCCTCCGAATTTGGATGAGGCAGAAAGCGGATGGAGTCGCAGCTGGGGCAGACTGCAGCGAGCGCCCAGCCCGCTGCGACCAGCAGGGGGGAGTGTGGGCAGCACGAAAAGCCAGGCGCTTCGCTCCTCGGGGAAAACCCGGCCAGCCCACCAAAAATGCTACAAGGGTGTGAATACCGGTGCATGAGACGGGAGTCTGCCCTGGGTCCCTTCCCCGCTCTGCCAGAGACCTGGAGTATGACGTGGGCAAGTTGATCGTCCCGGGAGTTGCCTTACCTCAAAAGTTGCCTTTAGCTGCCCCCCAAACTGCCCGTGACTCGAGGCTGTGGCAATCATACGGCTGGTCTCTGTCGCTGAAGAGAGAGACACAGGCATTTTTCCAGGTGTCTGTAGGGTCTTTTCCCAGAGACATCTCTTGGGATTGAACAGTAGGAGTAGGGTTGGAGGAAGGCGGCGATTTGTTGACACCAGCACAGAAATGGAGCTGTGGGGAGCCAGGAGTGTCCTGTGAGAGTTTGAACCTTGTGGAAAGCAAGAGGGAAGGCGATGATGCAGCCTGCTGCTTCTGGCTACAGCAGTGAAAAAGGAAAAGAGACTGTCAGGAAGGGAATTGCTATTGGATGTGGAGAAACAGAAGTGACTGACCAGCAGGTAGGTGTGAATCCCTATTGCAATCAGAGGAAGCAACAAATACACCCACAGAATATGACTTCTATAATAGATTCAGAAACATAGGTCAGAAGGGACTGGGGTGGCCATCTCATCTGATTTGAATAGCACTTGCCAAAGAATCTTCCTGCGTTTGTCCCTGTTTCAATTAAGGAGAAACATGCTCTTGTCTAGAAAGATTTCTAGAAGGATTTCCAGTTTTCAAAAAATCCACCACAGCTTCTTGTAATTTTCCTCAGTTGTAATTTTGCCTCATTTCTAATCTCTGAGATTGCCTTGAATCATCTGCCCCCGTTGGCTCTTTCAATACTTTTAACTGCTAAACCAAGGAGAACCTTGTCATTGCATTGCTGTCTCTAGTGTAAGACTCTTATATGCCGTTACCAAATCACCTATGACCTTCTCTTTCATCCAAAAACAGGCTACATCATGGAAACCCTACTCCATGGCATCTTTTTCTGTGCTGCAGTCATCCTCTGGCTCTTCTCAGCCCCCTCCTGACTCCTCCCTACCCATGCAGTGATCCCAGCAGCAGTATTCTTGGTGCTCAAGGCTGTCATAATGCAACCTCCCTTTTCCTGTTTAATATTTCCTGTTTTGCAGTCCAGGATCTTGTTGCTCTTGACACTGTATTTCACTATGGTGGATACTTCCATGACCTCCAAGTCCTCTCCATATTTCTGGCTTGCTTGGGTAGAAATCCCTTTCTGGTAGGAGGACTCCTGCTTTCTGCTACAGCTGAGTCATATATTTCTGCATTAAAATACATCATGTTTGCATGAGCCCATGCAATTTGTATTGTTCTGCACCAAAGACATCCTCTTCATCACTTAGTAGTTCCACCTTTACACCATTTTCAGACTTCAATAGGAATCATTTTTTACACCTTTTGAGTTGGATTTGAATGAGCTGGGCCAAAAGCACCACCTATAAAGCAGTGATTCTTCACTTACAGTGTCACTTCCCAAGACCTACTAGTTATCCAGTTTTAATCGTTTTAATAAGATCCATACATATTTTCTATCATTCCATGGCATGAACTAAAATGGCCTGAAGAAATCAAATAAATTACACTAACCCTTTTACCTCTGTCAAACAAACTGGTAATCTCACTGATAAAATCTGTCATTATACCAAATTGATCTGCTTTCTACGTATCTAGACTCACTGATGCAAATTATACTGTCCCCTTGAATTAGTTCTTCCGAATTGAAAAGCTCAGGAATAGAGGTTTCGCCAGCTCTCTGGGTATCTTGCCGCAGTGCCACCCAACATTCCTGTTTTACTGACTGTGATACTGGTACAGTGCCTCCTTATTTCTAGCCATATGAAACCTGTTTTCTCAAACTTATCGGAGCCCCTCAGAATCTCTCCATAACAGTTCTTTCTAGCACTTTACAGGTTGGGGTCTTTGTGTGCGTTCAATCTAAATCACCGCCTTTGGGTTTCTTACATTTCTGTTACATTTGTAAAAAACTCTAGTCCCTTTAGGGAAGAAAATATGTGTCATCGCTGTCCAAAGTCTACAGCAGTCATATTTGTTGGCTACAGCTGTTCCCTGTATCATTACTGGATCATTAATTCACCAGCAGTACCATAAAGTAATTGTCTCGAATTAGTTTTTGATATCCTTTGGTTTTACTCTGCTTAAAAAAGTGGTCTTACTGCCCTTAAATCTCCTGTTCACAAATATCTTCCTGTGCTTTTGCTCTCTGCATCAATTTTATGCAGTTGCAATCAATTACATTAATTATTGCTACTAGTTTCTCTCTTCCCCCCATATCTACAGACACACAAATCCATACAGAGACCAAAATCTACATATGTAATTATTGCTTCATTTTCTCTCCAAGCCACCCTTCTTTCTCAATTATGATCTTTCAGCACCAACAAAAATATTCCGTTTCCTAACTGTTTCATTTTTCTGTTTGTGTTTCTCTCCCATCCCATTTACCTCAAAGCTGAACTGTTTTCCACTTTGAAAACTGGCCTTTTTAAACCTCCAGGTTTGTATATTAGCAGTTTGGACTTTATTCTGTTTGCCCGTAACAAATCACATTGAGTCATGCTCATTTCACTCCTCAGTAATCAATAATTAATTTTCAGTTCTGTAGTTAGTAGTCTTGTTCTAGTGCAGAATACCAATAGGGAATGTATTTCCTCCAGAGGAAAGTGTTTTGGAAGGTCCACCCTGACCCTTTCTACCCCACTCTGTTTCCATTCTCCCTGCAAATGTATGTGCAACCCTTGTGGGGTCACCTTCCATGTTAGTCAAGCATGACTAGTGCTGGTCAGACTAAAATAGGCACCAGTCTTCTGGGATGCAGCTGACTGTTTTGGTCTTAATCCTGCATTGCTTTGGAGTTGGACATGCTTTGGTGCTTTCAGGACAGGAGCAGCCAGCAATAAACCACCCTGGACAGATTTTTCCCATTTGCCAACAGGTGACAGTCCCTAAAGTATCTACAATGACAGAGCACAGTCCATCTTCTGAAAGAAAGCACAGAGACACTGTGCTGGCTGGCTCCAGCTGTGTGCATGGGTGCTTCCCACTGGCTGTTTTCCATCAGTGTGCAGGGACATCCATGTGGCACGCATCCTGATTTTTGTCTGGTTTCTGCTACCTGGCCATGTTTGGTGAGGAGATCACTCCTGCACTGGGAGCCTGCCTTAGTGATGACCCCATCAGAGTCCTTCATGCTCCCACATGCCCAGATACTGGGGTGGGATGCCAGGAGAGCAGTACCAGCATGATCCTCTTGGTCCTCCCCTTGCGAGAATGAGCCCTGGCCCCGGGAGAACAAGTAGCTGACCCAATAGCTGCTCTTTGAAGCACACACGCACATTGTTGGAGAAAAGCTCAGCCAGCTCAGGCAACCTCACCAGCTGCTTAATGAATTTTGACTCATACTAATTTGCCAGACTTTTGACTGGATGAAATTGGTGCTGGCTGATGCAGTTCTTTCATTTACACTGCTCGGTCTGGAGCAAAATGAAAGGCAAATACTTTTGACTGAAACCTGGCATGAGCCCCCAGCCACCAGCTTCAGCTCTCTGTCACATAGGGTGCTGTCCAGCAGTGAGGCCAGTCGGCATGTGGTCTGCACCTGGGTCAAGAATGCACGTTATTAAAGAAGGCAACTCCCTTGGCAACCACATCCTTCTTCAAGGTAGTAGCCCTTGGGCTTCTCAATGTCTCTTATTGCATCAGGTGCTGTTACATAGTGAACTGAAAGGCTGTCCTCTTCCCATGGAATCCTCCAGGCACCATCTCTTGGGTGAAGAGCTACTCACCTTCTACCAGCACCTCCTCTAGCAAGCTCTGCATCATCTTCTCATCATGCACTCTGCCCAGCCCAGTCTTATGTGCTTAGACCTCTCTTCAGTCCCAGAAAGGGCAGGACCAAGGGTACGTGCACAGCGGATATGTTCAACTGTGAAAGAACTGAAGTACAGAACAAATTAGTTATTTCTCTTCTAGAAGATACCTCTTCCTTTCAAGGACTTTAAAGTCACCTTCCTTCCAAACAGGAAAGGCCAGCTAAGTCACAGGCACAAATGGTGCTTCAGCAGAGCTTTGCAGCTGGAGCCATTCACCATTGCAGGGTCCCTCTGCTGAGTATTGCCAAGGATCAAAGCAAACTCCCCAAGTGCAATGCAGTGAAATGTGTCAGTGTGCAAAGAGGAGAGTGAGCAGACGTGTCAGAGACAGGACTGCTGATCTCCAGAGCCAGGCTAGCTAGCTAGGGCATGGCACTTCATGAAACCTTATTTTTGCATTGAGTTTCCTGTCTGGCTTTGTTTGCTTAATTATTTGTTTTCACAGATAGCCATGGTTTGTGCAATCATTTTCTTTGAAAATGGAATTCAGCTCATGTTATTTCACCTAACTGGGCTGATGCTGAGTAAAGCAAAAGTTGTTTTGCTGAAAGCCCTGGTCCCCAGCCAGTGACATGTACCTGGGATGTTGCCTCAGAGAACAGTTGTCTTGTCCCAGTGTCAGGCATGTCCTGGGGCTCCAGCGCAGCACTGTGCATGGCACTGGGAGACATAAAAAACGAACCTCCCCAAAACTAGTGGCATGAAACTCCAGCTGTAGCATAAAGTTATCTTGGATGGGCAGGAGGGGCTTTTTACCTCCAAGCTTCAGGGTCATGAGTATTAAAAGGTAAAGTGACTTTAACATTTATTTATTTCAAGGTAGAGAGAGTGTTTTCTGGTTTCTGCAACTTTTGAGTGTGTAAATAAGAAAGGAAGATGGAAAGACATGGCACAGTGCTGTTTCTAAAGGGTGAGAGAAACTTTATTTTAACTGGCTTGCTTCTCTTGTATATACAAGTTGGTTGGCTCTGGACATGGGCTATCCACATATAAATGCATTTCTGTAAGAGCTGTTTTATGAGCCTCTTTCAGGGAAAATAAACTGTTAGGTACTTCATAGCAAGTGGTTTTGGAGCAAAGGCTATGGATTTTCCTTTGCTAGGAAAGTGGCTTGCTCTTTCATGACTGCTGCTGCCTCATACTGTAATGACGAGAGAGCACTACCCTGTGCAGGTTTGGAGCACTGGCCTGATGGTCCCGTGCTGCCCTGCAACACAAGTACAGATGGATGCTTGTCCACCCACAACATAACTCTTGTCAAATGTCAAGGAAGAGGAGGGGGTAAACCTGCACTGTGTTTTCAGTTACCAGGATAGAGACAATATGTTAGATTCACTGGTGATTTACAAACTCACATCCCTTCCTCTGTCCATTGGCCTTTGAAAGAGTTAATATTGTATATTTGGGAATACAGAGAATATTGAAAAGCAACTTCTCTATCAAGCTATAGATGTCAAAAGCTAAGCTCTTTGACCCATAGTTTAGTTCCAGAAAAACCACTTCTTTTCAGATGAGCAGAAAATAAGATGGAAATTATGAAACTGATCATATGTTTGAACCTAATTTTGTTGATGGATGGCATTTGTATGAGTGGCTGCCTCTATCATTTTTGTTTTAAATCATCTGGGTTTTTATTATTGACCTTTCTGTGAATTGGTGACATCAGAAAACCTATTACCCAATTCAGATTTTGCCAATCTTCTTCAAAAGTAGTTTTATTTATGAATATCATATTTGTAAGAAAGGAAGCCTTTCTGACATCTCAGGCATTCTAATCCTTGGCTACATTTTGTCCTACTGGTGTAAGTGAAGTTTTCCAAGAACTGACACCAGTGAACTGTTGTCCCAAGTTGAAGCTGTTTTGGACCAAAGTTCCTTCCTCCAAGATTTGGCCTCAGAACTCAGTTTCGAAATGCTAAGAGGAAAAAAGAATTTGGGAAATTATAATTAGCAAGGAGGAGGCTGATGAGTTTGGCCAAGGATGAGGAAGGTTCTTTCTCAGCTTCTATTCTCAATAAATGCTGTACAGCCTGCATTTCAGTTCCAGAGCTGAGAAGTGCTCCCCCAGGAGACTGAGAGCTGGAAAATTTAGGAATCTTCTAACAGATTATTTGCCCTTATTTTGATATTTAATTAGTTGGGGTATTGCCCAACATTTTTGGGGTGTGAAGGTGTGGTTCTGGGCAGACAGCCACCAAGGTGTGTGGGCATCTGTGGAGTCTAAAGACAGAAGGAATTAAAAAAAACTCCCCTACTTTGACCAACCCAATATACCTTCATGAAATTGCTCCCTGAACTGCATTCAATATGGTCTACTTAAGATCCTTACAAAACTGAAATCAATCTTGTGTAAACTGCAGTTCAAAAGAGTTATAAAATTTCCATTTATCCAAAACAATTTATTGGGTCTGTTATTTTTTAAAAATTGCATGGTTTTGGAGTGTAGAGCCAGACACTAATATACCTCTGAGATGGAAGCCTTGCAATTGTATATATAGTCTGTGGTTTACACATCAGATAATAATCTAACATAAGTATGAAAATATTTAACTGGCATCCAGCTGCAGATTTGATTGGAGCATCCTTTGGTTGGGGTTTATAGCCCACACAATTGAGTGGGCAGGATTTCCTGAAGTGATCAGGTCCCAAGTCGTTTGTGGAGGTGAAACTGGGATAATCATGAGTTACTTGTGGGAAAGGGGGTAGGAGGAGGAAATGGTGCAAGGAGGTCTAGAGTCACCTGTGGGGCAGTGGTGTTTGGGGATGGGGAGATTCCCTACCTCAGACCTTAATTACTGGGGAAGAGGCACATGTATTGCTTTGGTACATACACATTTCATGTCCCTCTGGTACCCTGGGATGGGGAACCACAAATAGCAGCCAGTCACTGCTCCCTCTAGGCATTTCACTCTGGGGAAGTTATACCTCCCCACACACACACACACACAAACACATACACACCTTTCATTGTAGAGAGGCTTTCAAGTCTTACCAAGCAGATGAGAGGAGGTTGGGTCAGCACTTGTTGGCACCATGCCTGTGTGGCAGGCCTTCTGTGGCACACTTCCTGAAGGGAGGCAGGAGGGGCTTCTCCTGCCTTTGAAAGAGAAGGAGGCTTCTGGGTTTCTGCTGCAGCTTCTTCCTTCTAGGGGGGCACTGGTGAGTGAGTGGCCAGAGAAAAGAATTGATTTGTGGCAAGGTGTGCTCGTGATCCTGTCCCCATGTCCCCAGCATTTAATCTGACTGTCAGATCTGTGGGCAGGAGGGAGTTTTTCCTGGATCAGATAGACACCACCAGCTGGGGCTTTCTACCTTTCTCTTTGGAGCTAGTTGTGGCAATAGTTGTGTGAAGCACTGGTGCAAACCATAGCCTGTCAGTGCCACAACTTTGGAGAGAGCCTTGCCCTCTTCTCTTTCTGTGGTGAGTTGTGTTTGTGATATTTGGCCTTTGCTACAGCTCTGAAGTGTGGTGAGAGGTGTGGGGTGGGACTTTGAGGCCCATGGAACACAGAATCGATGCTATGTGGGTTCCTCTGGACTGAAGTCCCGTTTGCTTGTCTTTGCAGAGGACTCATAGGCAGAGGATTGTCCAGCTTCTCTGTCTCTGTTATTGTACTTATTTGGTGCCTCACTGAAGTCATTCTGATTTGATTGTTGAATAGATTTATTTATTGTTCAAGTCAATATTGCTAAATGTCACTTGATTTGCAGGGGAGGGATGGGCATACTTGAGTTTAGTTTTATTTTTGTTTGGTAGTTACCAAAATGTTGAAATCTGAGATCAAGCCATATCGCCCTTCAGCATGCAACATGTGTCCAGCACCTGGGACAAACATCAAGTGATCAACCTCAAACAATAGAATAGTTTTCCTGAAATTAGCCTTTGGTTCTTAGACCCATAGCCATGAATAACACCCACTCCTTAATGCTCAGAATGTAAAATATGAGCTCCAGGACAAATGATAATAAATGAGCCCAAATGAATTCTCCCCTCCAGGAAATGATTTAATAAGTAAGGCTGCCCCATCAGAGGCTTCTCCAGAGAATGTGATGTAAGTGTAAGGTGAAGTACTATCACAATAACCATGTGTATACTCCTACCAGATCTATTAGCCAGGGAAATATAAGTCACGGGCAAGATGACTGTACCCTTAGGCTGACATTACATATAGTTTTGGCAGGAAGAGCTGTTTTGAGTTTCTTGATCTCTCTGTAGATGTTAAAACAATCCTGCTGATGGTCGAGGACCTGTCCTGTTACCTCCACTCACTTGCCACTGCCTCTGCTGCTTGCTGCGAAAGGATGCTACAAAGATCCAGTCAGTGACAGGAAAATAGAGACAAAGAATAAGGGAAAGGGAAGTACCTCCTCATAACATTATGTGATTATTGACTAGGGGAGAAGTATCCAGGGTACAAAATCAACCCAGGAGGACAGAATGAGTGATGGTGCTGCACATTCATGAGCATTTTTCCCTCTTTCCAGAAGCTGAAGATCTTTGGGAAACTCCTGAGTGACAGAGGTAAGTGAAACTGCCAGTGGGTGGTGCATGGGCATCTCTAATGCTTGCAGATCCAAGCAGAGCGCTGCCCTTACCCTCCACATGTATTCTATTTACATCACAGCAGAGGGAGCGTCGGCAAAGCATCTCAGAGGAGCAACCTTTTGTTATACCTACAGCTGCTCCCTTCCCTGTTAGTGCAACCAACACAAAAATAATCACAATAATAAGACTCATGCAGTTAATTGATTCACTGTTTTGTGACCACTGCAGCCAACTTGGCCATAGCTTGGTTACTGCATCTTGCATCCCCGTGATTTCTTACAGGGAAAGAAACACCTGAAATACCTCAGGATGTTCACCTGGCTGTTTCTCTCAACAGTTCACTCCATTCTGGCCTTTTTTCTGTACCTGCTGGAAGGCCGTACCAAAATGTTGATTTTTCTCATGCTGTCCTCCATGCTCAGCAAGGGACTATATTTGAAATCAGTGAGTGAGCTGTGTGTTAAGAAATAGCTCTGGCACTAAAATGCTTAAAATTACTCTGTTTCTCTGACTTCTCTCTTAATTTGGATTATCCCCCCGGACTTGTCCACAAGATGAAATACTAAGAAAACATTGTTTTGTTTAATTTGTTTTTTGATGTCCACATTTCCTGTTCCAATTTCAAAGTGGGTCTGAGCTCCTCCACTAACATTACTTTGTTATTTTGGGGATCTGAGAGAGGGGATTAAAAATAAATGAAGGGCAGGTAATGCATTTCTTGACACAAGTTCTCTTAGGCAAGTCGGTAAAAGTTACTGACATTTGTCTCTTTTCAGGTTAAATAGAGGGATTAGATGAAGGGTATTACTAACATGGGTCAAGGTATTAAAATATGGATGCCTAAACTTAGGCTCCTAATTTTGTATTTTGAGCCCCTAAATAAGGCTTGATCTTATGCCCTTTGAAGTCAATGCCAAAGCTTCCACTGAGTTCAATCTGCAAGATTAAGTCCTAAATTATGGTCAGGTTCTTAAAAATTCTCAGCATCTCACAGCTCCAAATAAGTCATCACCCTGCCTCTTTGCAAATCACGCGTCTTCCCTTAAGTTCCTAAACATGGGGCTCACACTTTTAGGTATTCCATATTTAAAATCCTGCCTGTTGATGCTGTCTTTCTTCATGTCTCAGGGGCCATGGACATGGGAATGATAACAAATCTAATAAAGAAGAGTAGCCGGGACACATATTGATTTGCCTTTTCGGTGAGCAGTGCTTAGCACGAACACTGCAGATTCTATAGCAATGTCAGTATTTATTACGGTGTAAAGTTAACATGGAAGGCACATGAATGTCCTTGCTGGTGCCAGAATTCAGCAAGTACATGACCATTCGCACAAACTTCACATACACTGCTCTCCTGGTAACAGGATGTTGGCAGGTGGGAAGATCACAGGATCCAGATGAAACATAAAACGAGATGAGCAACCCTGTAGTGGTAATTTTAGAAGCTGGGTTCTGTACATTATTTACAGTATATTGTAGGTTTACGGGGATAAGTCTGCCCTTGCCACTTGTGGATTTAATCTTTTCTGTGAGGTTTCTGCGGGGGACTTTCCTCAGAGCAGTAGCTGTAGGGATTTTGTTCATCCAGAAGAGTGTTAGAATTGCAAGTTATTTGCAATAGAGCTACCTTCATTCATAGAGTGCTCACCTAGCAGGAAGGGAAAAGGCACCTTAGACCTTCCACCAAATAAAAGGATTGAGTGAGTTAATTTGCTTGTTGCTGGTCTGAAGTGCAGAGGCCTGGCATAAAGACAGAGCTGTTCACAGTGGACTGGGACAGAGTCAGAAGCGGTTCCTGCCTCCAGGAACTTTAAATTTGCTTTACCTTCAATTAATGAAATATCCCCTCTTTTTCCTGGGGAAGGTTGAATTCTCTGTTTCTTGGAAGGCATTTTTGGCAATTGGATCCTGAATATGGGGAACTCCAGTTATTTCGGATGGGTATTTGTATCTTAGAAACCCTCTGCAACAATTTGTTTAAAAAATTATAGAAAAAGTGAAGGAAAAGGGATTATTTTGCAATGTTTGAACAACACCCACCACTCTGCTGTAGAAACGTGATACTTGAGTAGAAGGGGATTATATTCTCCTTCAGGCTTTTGACTGGGCTGGATTTCTGCTCTTACCCAGACAGAAGGCCATGGGTACAAGGGGTGTGACCTGCACCTGGGGCAGCGGAGGGGCCAGATGGGAGCTGATCCTTGCTCAGGCTCTGTCACTCATCTCCCCGCCTTCCTCAGGATCAGTGTGACCTGGGCAATATCCCCACACACTGCACCAAGGGGTGGCCCAAAATCTTTAAAAATTAAACAAAGGGAAGAACAAGATCTACTGAAAGCAAAGTTGTTTTTTTTTTGGGGGGGGGGGGGCGGGGGGTTGTTTCATGCATTTCTCTCAGCCAGCAGGTGCCTCTATAGAGCCAATGCTTGGCCTGTATCAGTATGAGTCTGTGGCACAGCATTGGAATACCTGCTTTTAAATGATAATATAGCCTTTTATTTCTTCAGTGTCTTTTTCCCCTTCCTCCAGCCCATGGTGAGCCCAGGGACCTGCCAGTATGGACTTCCACTCCATCTGCCACATAAGCTCCTTGGAGAATAGTAGCAGGAGAAAGATTTATGAATGTTGACACAAGCATATTGTAACTATGTATACATTATGAAGAAATTTTATGTGTGACAGGAACAAAATAGCTCAGTTGGGGAATGCCCACGCCAAACTCAGAGACAAAGCTGCCTCTTTGCCCTTCAAACCTTCTCAGAAAGCAGGGTGGGGTTTGCCTGGCAAAACCTTCACCCATTCAGGATGACACCCTTCTGCACACCAGGGCACCACTCAGCCAGCTCAGGCAGACCCCCTGAGCACGGGGTATAGCACGGGGTTAAGAGAAATAAAACCCACCTGAAGATAACGCTCCTTCAGCCCTTTAACACATGGGTGCTAAGAAATCACTGTATCTGAAAAGCCAGGTCCTGGG
>VZTX01014917.1:80-16255 GCA_013400915.1 Pardalotus punctatus
TTTTTTTTTTTTTTCTGAGGCTGTCCCAGAATTAATGATTTTTTCTCTGTGTGCAGACTACTAGCATCATTGGAGTCACGGGCCTATGGATAAGAGGTGAACTTGATAACATCAACGTTAAAACCATAGGGTAAAATTTATGTTTTCTTTACGTAGCCCAGTTGTTCAAAGAGCTGAGCATGTTGACACCAATCCAGCAAGGTATTTAGATGACGGCTGGGACTCCTGATGTGCCAACAGAACATCACAATTGCTTAGGTATACTAGTGACCTTGAGAGGGTTCAGCTAATTAAGGCAAACCAAATAGTACAAAAATAATTACAGACAGCACACATAGTTCCTGCTACTGGTCCCTGGAATACACCTATTTTTGTGATCCCATAAGAAATCGGGAAAGTAGGATTTATTGCATGATTTTCAGGCTATCTCCTCAGAGCATCATTTATCATTATGTGGATGATATTTCACTTTGTGGACAGGATGGTTCATATTTGCAGCATACTGTTTGACATCTTATTCTTACTCAGCATGGGTTGCACGTGGGCCCCTGACAAAATTCAGTAGATCTCTCCTTGGAATATTTAGGGTGGATATTAACTCAACAAACTGTGAGACCACAGCAATTAACTTTAAAGCCTGATGTCAAAACATTGAATGATTTACAAAATTTACTGGGAGTAATTAATTGGATAAGGTCTATACTAGGTTTAGCCACTCATCAATAAAAGCATTTGTTTGGCTGACTTGAAAGACAACCCTAACTTCCCCATGTACATTATCTGCAGAAGCTATTCGGGAATTAGATATAATTAGCTCACTAATCTCCATTGCAAAGGCAGACAGAATTGTGTCAGCTTTACCAGTTTGCTTGCACAGCTTTAATAAGACAATTTAAATGTGAATCTTTCACCATGAAGAAACATATGACAGCATTTCAAATGGATACAGCTGTTCGGTGCTTCCAATGTATTTGCTCTTCCTTAACACTTATAGATTGAAATTGACCTTGATATCAAAACAGTTTAAGTACAGTGATGGGCCAGATAAGTGACTGAAAGTGACACCATCTTACAAAACAGACTTGCTGGATGGGTATTGTGTTATCTGCTCAGTGGCTGGGTTTCTAATATTCTTTATTCTTACAGAAAAAGGAAAACAGTGGAGTAGAACAGTAGCACACTCCTTTAGACTTATCTGAAACGGTGATTTTGTGGCTGCTTCTATGCACGCATCACTGAACTTATAAAGTTACATGTGAAAAAATCATGGCAGTATTGTATGATTATGTCCTTGATGTTTTGTCCTTAAATCTCATTAGCTTTAATACTCCAAGCTCAAGTCTATTGTACTGGCAATCAAAAACAGCTATCTTAACATCTGCGAACTGAGCAGGTTTTAACTGTAATTTTCCAAGACATACAATGTTGACATTTTTCTTAGTAAAGCTGCACTTTGAAAAATCCTGGCAAACTTATGCTTATATCAGAAAACTACTGACCATGAACAGGCATTTTCAACAATGTTTATAGTTACCATAAACTATTCTCAAAACTGAATTGTGTAAAATCACAGCGTATTTGCCACACCTTTATAATCTTTCTGGTAAATCCTGCAGAAACTCAACCCTCTAGAGTTCCATGTTGCTGCTATTTTATTTACAAATCAGTTGTTCGCTTGCATATAGTTTGCTGATGTTTAACTATTGTATAACAAATTATCAGTAGCTTTCTTGTAATGGTGGAGTCGAGTTAAATTCTGTTGTATCTGAAACTTTTAAAGGGACACTCTCAGTTTTGAATCCAGTTTTGTTAAATTTAAGTGATGTTAAGGTTACAGTCTGTTAATTTTAAGTTCTGTTAATTTTAAGTTCTGTTAAGTTTACATGATGTTAAGTGAAGTTTAAGTTCTGTTAAAATATGCACATTTAAATTAAAATATAAAGTTCCTCTGTTATAGAGATAAGATGGAACTAACTGAAACAATTATGATGGAGGATTGCTGAGCAACTGTTTCAGAACATAAGCTAATAAGTTGCATAAAAATATGTGAGGATGCGGTTTATTAGACCCTTAATTTCATCAACAATTCTATGGGTGCAAATGTTCTACATTGGTTAACTAAGATAACTATTCATAACAATCTCTGCTGTTTTGTCTTCCATAGGTAGCACAGAAGGATAAGTAATGATTCCAAATTATGGATATTATTCAGTGTAAGATGCTTAATGCTTTCTTTCTTGCTTTTATTTTGCTTTATTGTCATATATGCATAGATGCATAGAAAAATATAATCTCGGGTTTTTAGAACAGTTACTGTTGCTGGATTAACAATTCTGAATATGTTGTTAATGCCATAATGTGAATACACAGAGTTTTTATAAAGGGAATTAGCCATATGATATTATTTAATGTTACACATGCATTCCTTTGGTCATTTGCAATTTGTTCATGGCACCATTACCATTGCTTACTTAGCTAAGAATAAAGGACAAAGTTGGCTGCTTTAGAAACTTTCACATAACCTTGTATAGTTATCTGCAAGAAATGTACAATTTTAAGAAACTTTCCCAACTGATAATAACAGAGGCTTGTTTGTAAGATATTTTAGGGAAACCCTCCCACTCTAAGCCTAGGCTCTGGCCAGGCCCTGACCCTGGCTGGTCAGGAAGTATACCAACAGACCCAGGTGTTTCTGCACTAAAAATGTAATCAAGTCACTTTGACTTGCTGATTTGGGCTTATAACAGCTGGGCCCCTTTCAGGGTAAACTTGGGAACCTTACCTGGGAAAGGTTCTCCAGGACCTCACTGTGAAATGGGACTCCCCAGCGATTGTGGACTCTGGATGATGGTAAAGTGTTTAGGCAGTTGATGATGTAGCTTTCTAAATCACTATCCTTTCTCTCATGTGCTAATGATTACATGTATTACCTTGCTTATTTTTGCTTGGTGCTAAAGCTGAGCACATAGTGAGCTTATTGTTTTATTCCATGTATTGTTTTACTTTTGTGTTGCCTTCATGTTCATACTAAGAGACATGTACGTTACAAAGAACAAAAAAGGGGGAATATGGCTCCTCAAGAACAATTAGATAATGCAATATTTACACTAAATTTTTTGAATGCAGATCATCAATCTTGATCCCCAGCAGAGTGATACTGCTCTGAAGGTTTGCGTGCGCAGAACCACTTTCCAAAAGGTTTTACGTAAGGATCCACAATTGGGTGTGCAATGGCAAGGCCTAGCTGATCTACTAACCTGGGGGAGAGGGTACACATGTATTCTATCTCTAACAGGTCCAAAGCGGTTACCTGCTTGTCTGGTAAAACCATACCATGAGTCAGAAAGACCAGTCCAACAACCCGATACCTCAGCTAAAGAGACTCTCAATAGCAACAAAGTGGTACCACACAACACCAGCCATCAGCATGTGGGTGAACCCAGAGATAACATGAAGGATGTTGAAGCAACTACAACAAAGAACTGAAATCCTGATGCACAGTGTAGGAGCAGCACCAGCCCCAGAGAACACCATCTTGGCCTACCTAGCAATAGTAGCTAGCAACAGTACTGTGAGAATTCTGCGACTTGCCTGGACAAACATCGAAAATCATGGCTCCATTTCTAATTGTCTGCCTTCCCAAAATGCTATCAGGCTAAGGTATATTTTCTTATATATCATCCATGAACAGTTCAAGATTAATTAGCCTTTCACCCATTTTAAAGGTATCATCTATATCCTGAAGGCAGAGTATGGTGTTTGGCAGCCTCTTCAATCACTTCAAATTCTTCTCTGTGTACTGTATAAATAATCTGTGGTGCTCACCGTGATTGCCATAAACCCTTTGCACAAAAAACAAAGAAGGGGGAGATGTGGCAGACGAGGAATCTTATAGAATAAGTAAAAGGCCTTTTATTCACTTTTGCTTACTGAAAAAGCACTTTGGGAAAAGTATAGCTGACATGCAGACAAAAACAAGTTACATAAGCACCTGCGTGATCGATGCCTGACTGGAATCCTCACTGGTCAGAACAGCATGTGGACAGCTGCACGAGAGGTGATAGGGGAAGTGGCAGGCAGCCAGTGTGTGTTTGTTTAGTTAACAAGGATGCTAACAAGTATAATTTTAGCTGGAATATTTTTAGCACAGTATAAAATTTTTATCTAGCTGTATAGTATAAAAGACTGACTGCAGCTGCATTCAAGTGATTCTCTTCGAAGCAAGTAACAATTTTTGAGCACAGATAGATATGGAACACAACAGCATTTTGGGTTTGACAGCCTACAAGACCTTTCTGGACTCTCCAGAAAGGGCCAAACCTGTGTGGTTGTGTTCCTTTCAGACAACATTGAAAGACACGTTAGCCAAGGATGTGCTAGATAGCTCATTTATGCATGAGAATGAAGATGAGGAGCATTGAGAGCACTCAGAATGGCACTGAGAACTTCAGACATGCAATGGAAACACAGCAGAAAGCCCCTGCCTGAGCCTCAGAGGAAACAGCCCATGTCATCCCTTCCCTGCCAAGAGCTTTGACACTTGTAGATCTATTCAACCAAATCTGGAAGAAGAATAGAGACCTCAAAGGGAACTCAACTACTGCAATTTTCACCAAAAATAGTGTTGTAAGCTCTCCCTTCATCAGCAAGTCCGGCATCACCCTGTCCACTCTACACAAATGAAAACTGAGGGTGACGAGATGTCATCTCATATGAGTCACTAGTGACACAAAGCCTAGAAGATACCTTCCTCCATCCTCAGCAAGCAGCAACACTTTTCCTAAATCAGGCAGAAAAGCAGTGAAGCATTTCACTCCCAGATCTTCAGACACCCATGCAGGTGTCTGCTTCATGAGGCGAAGTGCTGCTTCATGAGATCTATCCCAAACAGAAATCCCAAAGTTAAATCTATACATTAGCTAAAGGACTTGATTTCTTTTTCAGCAGTCCTCTCCCTGTAGTTGCAGTGTTTTAGGATTTTCTTTCTCTCTCATGGAGAATATAGATAAACTGTACTTTCTTAATCTCTGTGTTTAGTGTTAGAGGTGTACGAGCCATAACCAATAGGTCTTTAGGGGTGGATTGTCTTTGGCCAATAGACAATTGTTTATTACTGTGTATAAAAAGAACTTCTTGTAAATAAAGTTCTCTCTTCACCATCTTGGAGCCTGTCTGCCTGACCTCTCTACCTGCTTCCACAAATCCCACAAATAACAGAAAAGCAAACCATATCTCCCAACTGTAACTGAACAGGACTGCATTCACTACATGGAAGAAGTGTCACCCAGCAATTACAGGCAGAAAACCATTAAGTGACTGGTTTTCTTAGAGCTGCTCTTTGATCATGGGCAGGTCACCCCACTTAAAGATTTCATTTCTTCCTCTGTCAGGCAGGGTTACACCAACCTGTATTCACTGACAAAGCCTCAAAGTAACTTCCCATCTTTCACTTTCTCTTTTTCTTTTGGAAACAACGGTGACTGCAGCATCTGCCAGCACCCACTTGTCCCAACAGGTCTTCAGCATGGTGGCCAATCTCAATGAAATTCAGTGTACAAACTGGACTTGGACTATGATACAAGCATGTCAATGAGATGGAGAACCTAAAACTTCCCCCAGGATCATCCCTCATGTTTTGCTTCAGATCTGAACCCAAGGATGGGCAACTAAAGCTGGACACAGGCTGTCTACCAGCATGGGGAAATTACATCTTTTGTCAGGCCTCTTCGCAAACAGTACTCACTTGCTCTTCAGAGCTGCTTTGGTTAGTCAAGGATTTGGGGCATTACATACTGCCTGCTGTTGTCAGCAGATTTAAGACAGCAAGAAGACAACTTCACTGCTGACTTGAGAGGTTTATATGACAGCAGTGCTGGTCACAGGAGCCTCAGTCCAACTCTGGACCCTAGTGATGTGGCCCCTATCCAAGACCCTGATCCCTTGCCACCTGTCTCTCCAGTATCCATAGAGGAGGATCTCCTAGTGTTTGATCCCAAGAAGCACTGATACCTGCAAAAAAATTTCTGGAATTTCAGGAGAAATCTACACTGATACTTTGGCTTTTCCACTTTCCATAAAATTAAGTTCTACTGTACATTGAAATCTGATGTTTCCCAAGAGACAACTTTCACATATCACCCCACCCCTACTACTGCCTTTGCTTTGGCAATGTAGCAGCTTTTTCAGTCATGACTACATGCCAAGGGCATGTACTTATAGGACAAGGGGGAATAGCTTCTCACTGAAAGAGGGCAGGGTTAGATTAAATATTAGGAAGAAATTCTTCATTGTGAGGATGGTGAGGCACTGGAACAGGTTGTCCAGAGAGGTCATAGATGCCCCATCCCTGGAAGTAATCAAGGCCAGATTGTATGGGGCTTTGAACAACCTGGTCTAGTGAAAGGTGTCCCTGCTCATGACAGGGGGATTGGAATGAGATGGTCTTAAGGTCCTTTTCAACCCAAGGCATTCTAGGATTCTATTAAAAACTTCATAAAAGGAAGTTGTTTGACCCTGATATTAGCTCAGTTGGTTAGAGCATGGTGCTAATAACATCCAAGGTCATGTGTTCAATCCCCCGTACAGGCCATTCACTTAAGAGTTGGACTCGATCCTTGGGGGACCCTTCCAACTCAGAATATTCTGTGATATCTGTGATATAGTTGGAAGCCAAGTGCTCATCATCCAAGGGGGTTTTGAGGTTCAGGTGAGACATGAAAGAGAGACCTGAAAGATTTAAGTGGATCTGCTCTGCTCTCACCCACACACAGCAGTCAAAGACACCTCCTCAGATGCAGGCAGGTCAGATGTCCTTACATGACACAAAGCATGTCCTGCCTTGAAATGTTTCAGTATTAGCACAGCATTGCACTTCTTTGAGTCACAGAGATATCTGAGATAGTTTTTTGTGATACATTTGATTTTGTGTGAACTTCTTATGCTTTCCTTATCAGTAAAGCTTGGGCTTCAGTTCAGACATCCTTTGGCAGAACATGCCAGATTCAGTAACAGTGGTACACAAGACCGGCAAAGCCCTCTACATCTCCACACTACCAAACAGCACAGGACACTCAACATCTTATAATCACAGAATAGTTTGGGTTGGAAGGGTCCTTAAAGATCATCTAGTTCCAACCCCCTGCTATGGGCAGGGACACTTTCCACTAGACCAGGTTGCTCAGAGCCTCATCCAATCTGGCCTTGAACACTTCCAAGGATGGGGCATCCACAGCTTCTCTGGGCAGCCTGTTTCAGTGCCTTACCACCTTTACAGGAAGGAATGTCTTCAGAATATCTAATCTAAACCTGCCCTCTGTCAGTTTGAAGCCATTCTCCCTTGTCCTGTCACTACATACCCTTATAAAAAGTCTTATGCTGTAAACTTGATAGCCCACCATCTCTGCCTGCCACAGGCATGCTGCTGTTTCTACTGGCTGAATGGAAAGGCAAGCCAAGTCACCTCCTCCACCAGCTCCTCAGGGAGGACAGAAGGATGCTATGAGCAGGGTGTAGGATAATTCAGATGTGATCCGCACACCCTCCTTCACTGCTCAGTAGATAGTCAACATGATCATCAACTGGAGAAACCTCTGATATCCCCAATCATGCACCAAGTCCCTGCTGCACCTGGTGGGACATGGACACACATGCAAATAAGCAGTAAAATAAAGGCAGTCCTATTTACTGCCAACAACACAAACTTTTGTTTGGTGATAATGGGTGACAGCCAGCCACCATGGGGGAAGGGATGGACTTGGCCAGGAAGTAAGATTTTTAGCTCTCCCTCTCCCATCACCTGGAGAAATGGGACAAACCCACAGAGTTGCTGGGGTTTTTTAATGCCCTTTATATAAGGGGAGCCTGGGATAGAGCTGCTGCCAGGCCTGTCATGTACCAAGAGCTCTGCTGGTTGTCTAAATATGTACCATACAAGAAGCCTTTTACTTAATGAATTGCTCTCCAAATTATATCAAAGAGCTTCCTACTTGCAACAGCCTCACAAGGGGAATGCAAATAAAGTATTATATAAAATCTTCCCATTGGGTCTTTTTGGGAAAAAAAAATCCAAACATAAAAATATTTAAAATTATTCCATTATCTAAACTTTTCTCATCTATAAAGGTAATACGGTGCTCAGATATTATCTTGTGTACCTCAGTGGAGTGGTCTTCACCCCAGAAGCTCACACGGTGCTAGCCGACCTTCTGGTGAGTATCGCTCAAATGCAGCAGGGCTTAGCAGAGCACAGCCATGCCATGCAGCAAACAAAAGTGTTCACAGTAGGAAACAAGAATTATAGATGAGCTGAATGTAGTTGTGAGGCCAGGATTTTCTCAGCACACCAGTTCACAAAATGTATCTCATGAGACTCTCCATCAGCAGACCATCCTCTTGCAGTGACCTGCCCAGAGAACTGGAAAGACCAGAGTAAAAGGCTTCTAGAGGGAATTTTCTCCATTTGTAAGTCCCTACTTTGTATGGGATGCACAAGTGCCAGTGTCCCACAGCTGCTAATAACAGATGTTTCACCAAGCAGTGAAAAATCAACAGTCAGAAATGGTAATAAACTGCACCTAGTCCTCACCAGCAGCATTTCACTCATATATCAGCAACAGCAAGAGAAATGCTTGCCTGGACAGAAGAACAATAGGTTGCAGCTCCTCTTTGGTGCCAAGGAAAATTTGTTACTCACTGTTAAAGGAAGCCAAACATGGAGAGAGATAATTGCTACCTCTGCTGCAGGCTGGGAGAGAGCCCAAACACAGGGAAAACAACTTGGACATTGGTGAATGGTATTTGTATGTAGGAAAGCAAGCTCCCTGTTTGAGGAGATCAAATAGGTTTAATTCACAGGAAAAAAAAACAAAACACAAAACACCCCTCCACACACACATAAGTTGAAACAAAAGAGCGCACAGCATCAGGCAGATTGAAGATGTTGGGGCTGTGTTGACTGGAGTCAGGTAAGCATCACTCATGTATGACTCCTGCATCCTCCTGTAGTACCCACCAGCTCAGCACGTTAGCTGAGCCTTTGGGTGAAGAGCCAGGGATCTTCTTCCCCAGGGTAAGCATCTGGTCCTGTTATCACCCTGAGCAACCCAAGGAAACTCAATGGAAATGGCCAGCTTCCCAGCTGAATATCAAGCAGCCGGCTGGAACTTGGATGAGGTTTTGATGATGAATATTTCTGAGCGGATCAAAACTATAATAAATTAAGTCCACAATTCCATCTGGCACCTTCAGAGGTTCATCTGAAGCAGCATTTCCATACAGCATGCACCTTCCTACACAACAAGATCTTGTCTTTGTTGGGTATAGGTGTTGGTATAGATATTCCCAGCATCCTTGCATCCAGACCCATGGCAGGGAGGGGATGCATGAGCCCCCCACCCCACAGCCAAGCAGTTTCCATCACAGCTCTCTGTGGGAAGAAATTGTACCCAAAATTAAAGCTGCAATAGGCACTGCTCCAACTGACACAGCCTCTTGTACACCCTGCAAGAGGCTCCCAGGTTTCTTCTCATGGATCCCACACATGGAACTGAAGCCTGGAGGACATCAAGGCAAGAGCACCAAAACCACCAGCCTGAAGCCCCTTCTCAAGGTGGGACATGCATCAGCTACAGCTACTGCAAATGCCACTTCACCCTTTCCTCAGCTGCCTCAGTCTTATATCTCCTCAGGCAAATGCTGTTCTTACAGAGTTGATGGCCTCATGGTGGCACAGTAGCTCCTCAACCAGGTGACAATGGTCAGACCCATTCCTCCACCCTACCCAACCTTCTCCTACGCTAGTGCTCACACAGAGGGACAGCCACCTCCAACAGCACTTGGTAAATACTGTTCACTGATGTTCACACCACGTACAACTACCCAAACCAACTTACACCTGGCTTCTGTCATTGCACACCCAACACAGGCTCTTGACATGCAATTTTGCTTCTCCTAATTAATTCTTTCAGCTATTTAATCCTCTTCCCTACAATACCATCCTTGTGCTGCGGCATATAACCAAGAAGCCCAGCTACACAAAGATCCCTCATTCCAGCTATATCTCATACTTTCAAGTCAGCTTTGATGCTCCAAATAGGTTGCTTTCACAGGTAGCCACAAGAAGCTCTTCAGCAATAAATGGGACACTCCATATTTTTTCCCCTTTATTACAGAGCAATAAGCTCCTGGTCAAAGCATCCATCCTCACATTGGGATGTTACCCATCTTCCATAGTTTGGGTGGGAATGAGCTTTCAGATGCCAAATAGAGGGACACATCTCCCCTTCCACAGGAGAGGGAAAGTTGGCAGCATGGGCAGGCTCCACGCTGATGGATGAGACAGTACAAGAACAAAAGCAAAGGTTTGGTGAGGAAGAGCTAAACACAACCCCTACCTGACTGTGTTTGTGAGACGATGAGCCCTTCCCTTGGGATAGGGAACAGCTGCCATCAAGCTGCTCATTACAATCCGCTGTCCACTGTAATAGGGATAAAAAAGGCATTGTGTAAAATAATAGCCAGGCTGGAGAAAACTGCTGTGTCAGTTCACAGTACACAGCAAACACCATCTGGCCACAGGCATCACAGTATGTGTGCAGCACTCCCTCGTTTTAGATGATCCCAAAGGCTTTGGCTTGGAAACACTCCACCTGGTGACGGCAAGCAGAGGGAAGATGCAGGAACAATTGCAGGAAGGCACCTGAAATGATGCTTTGCAATAAAATCCATCCCAAATATTTCCTGGCAGACTCCATCAGTGTTTGGTATCTCAGGCATGTAGTATGCACGAAGCTGACTTGACTTGATAACTCTTTTCTATGGAGTCTTCCATGGAAAATTGGGAAATTTCTGCTTTTCCCAACTCCATTCAAATCAGGGACAGATATGAGCCTTGAGCTGCCAGAAAAATGGTGGTTTTATTTTAAACAAAACAGAACATTTGGCAACTATGATGTGCCACCGGATGACAGCACTACTCTCACACTGGCTTTGTCCCATGGTGAAGGACATGGACATCAGGGGACTTCCTGGCCATAGGGGATCATGAGCTGCTTAGGTCAGCTTCCCCCAGGGTGCCTCCACAAAAATAATTCACTTTGGGTTAATTTGTTTTGTTGGATTTTTTTCCCTTGAAGAAATGAAGGGCTGCATCATACTGAGGAAAACATAATATTTTAAAAAAGCAATTTTCATTGGACAAATATAAAGTATGTGTCTTGGTTTGAAGACAGGTGTCTGCTAAGGAAGGTGTAAACCTCCCTTAAAACCCACAAATGTGAATCCCCTTCCCTCCGAATTATTATAATTTTGAAATCAGGGGCTTTCAGGCAAAGGATATGGGGAAAGGAATAACAGTTCTTTACTAATATCTATGGCAAGGCAAACAATCAATAACAACAGTAGCAGCAACAAACAAACAAACAAAAACCAGAAGATGCGGTGACAGAACTCTCCGAGCTATCAAATGCTTTTCCCGTTTGGTGCAGTTCCAGTCACAGCCGGCAGGGGCGCTGTCGGGCTCCCGGCCGGGCAGGGCGGGTGCGATGACTCCCGCGCAGCTGCAGGGGGCGCTGTGGCGCGGTCAGCTCTGTGGGTGCGGGTAGTGCTGAAGTACCCAGAGGCAGGCGGGCGCCGCGGCGGGGTGGGCAGGGCAATGGCGGGCGCGCTNAACTAAGGAGCTCCGTTCCCACTTCTGCCTCCTCAGCTGTCCCTGGTCCGAGTGCCCCCTCTGATGACCACCTCTGCCCTCCCTTACCACGCCCAGCTAGCCCTTTTGTCTTTCACAAAAGAAGTTAATGATCCTTAAGTATCCAGTCATTAGTAACCTAGCAACAGGGAAGGGGAAAAAATTCCACACCTCAACCTCCAACATTATGCTGCTTAATCCTAAAGTCATTTTGTCACTCCTACCAACAACGTTGAGACTGAACCTCAATGACCAGACCCCTTTCTGAGGTCTTTCATCCTGGAAGTGTTTGGCTGCTCCAGAGAGACTCACTGCTTGGATGTGATCACCAAGGCCAATGAGTGGAGAAAATGAAAAGTCAATTCCATACAAGCAGCAACCACCTGAGAGCTCCTTGAAAGGTATGGGTGAGGCCACAAAATAGGAGTAAGAGCCACCAATAAAATTGCCCATGATCCCTACACAGCTCTGTCCTTATTGGAGAGCTCATTCTAGTTCACAGATGGGGGACCTCAGCCTCCTCTCATTAAAGAGCTGCTCATCACTCTCCTGCCACCTACTTGGAGAAGCTCATTATGCTGTCATGCTTGAGAGCCTTCTGCTAGACCTATGCCTATCTTCTTTAACAATTTTGAGTGCAACTACGTGCCTGGAAAGGTCTCCCAAGGTACAGCTCAACTATTATTATGTCTACAGCCAAAAAAAAATTTGCATTTTTCCTCTGACTTTCTTCTCTTTCCTGGTGAGAGCAAGGTTGGAGACATCCCCACCATAGGAACATCCACACTTTGGAATTTTCTAGACTGGTGATGGATTCAGCCCTGCTGTGAGTGGTGTGGAGGATGAAGCAGCATACAATGTGCCTTCCCTTCCTTCCCCCAGCACAGAGAGCAGTTATCAGGGGATGTGGTACCATCTGAGCATTTTACACACATGATTGAGTGGATTTATCCTCTCTCAGGCAGGAAAAACATTTTTACAGCCACAAGGAAAAGAACTGTGAAGAGATTAAGCAACTTGCCCAACATTAAAGATTAAGTTGCCAGCAGAAACTCACAGTTAAAAACAATTTTCTTGGTCTCAGTCCAGTGCCTTCCCCCTAAACCCATTCTTTTTCCTCTGGCTCTCATTAAGAGGGAACATGCCACCTTCAATCAGACTGGTTTCAACCAGGGTTACTCCAGCAAGTTTCAGGATATATGAGTGTTTATTCCTTGCTTTGCTAAGAAGTGATCAGGAAGAGAAAATCAGAAATTAATATTCCTGATTATTTCTTATCCAAATTTGGGATATGAGGTGAGAAAAAATATCTTTGGGAGATAATTCCTTCTTAATGCATCCTTTAAGACAGTAAACTGTAGTGACTGCAGGAACTTCATGGTTGCATGAAGCATGTTGAGGACAGTTGAGTCTGTAAGATGGTCTTCTTGTGTGAAGATTGGGTTTAACTTGGATCAATCAATCAGTCAAGTACTTATGTCCTCGAAGACTTCATGTATTCATAGAATCCTAGAATGGCCTCGGTTGGAAGGAACCTTCAAAGCTTATCTAGTTTCAACCCCCTTGCCATGGGCAGGGACACCTTCAACTAGACCAGGTTGCTCAAAGCCCCATCCAACCTGACCTTGAACACTTCCAGTGATGCACCTTGAGACCATAAAAACCAAAACCCAGTTGGCAGAAGACCTCTACCAGCTGGTTAGAGACCTCATATATATATAGCTGTACAAGAAAGCTGCCCCAAATCTTGTGTTTTATTACATCCTGCTTAAGCTAGACGTGCATCCCCAATCCAGGCTGTAAGCCACCAGCATCCCCCAACCCCTCTCCCACCCCACAATGTGCCCTTTGTCCACCTACCTGTGAGATGTGGGACTGTGTCTTCTCGGTCTCACCATCCCACTCCATTTTATCCATCAGCAGCCCCTGGACCTGGTACTCCAGGACATAGCTGTCAATGAAACGCTCCAGCTCCTCAATCTCCTGAGAGTGGCTGCTCCCTGCCTCTGAGGAGGCTGATGCCACTGATGAGTTCTCCATCCCTTCAGGAGAGATGTTGAGAACAGAGGGGGCCTGAGAAAGCAAAATAAAAAGGGGCAAGAAATTATTTCCCAGTAATTATAAAAAGGTTAAAAAAACAGTAGCTGAAGCTTATTGGTTTCCAGGGACAGGATATTTTTTGCTGTACATCTGCATTTCCAGTAACATTTATAATAATCCTGGTGGTCATATTTTGAGTTTTCATCTGTACCAAAAAAAAAGTCCCATTTCTGTAATATTCCTACATCTAAGGACAACAGACAGTTTTCCTGTCCTCCTTAAACTACTGAAAACCTCCAGACACATGCACAAGAGAAAAAATTAAAAAACTTAATTTGAAAAGCCCACAGCATTAGCTGTGCTGGATAAGGGTGAGAAGCTGGGGATAATGGGCAAGGGTGTAAGGAAGAGGATGATAATTGAAAAGCTTCTGTAGGACAGCAGCAGTAAAGGGTGCTGAGTCAATGATGTGACTGAAAATGGTCAAAAGAGAAGGTTTGCACATGGAGGTGAAACAGACATCCCACTAGAATCTAATTTTAAAACCTTTCTTCAGGACAATGGCTCTATAGATGTACAGTCTTTATGATGCTCTTCTCCTTCCTATTTCTCCATGGTTCAACAGGTATGAGGCTCTGGAACTAGAAGGCCAGACAACTGATGAGGTGGGTGAAGGTCCTTCTGGGATAGTAGGGTGTCCTAAAACACCACCACCTGTACCCTGCATCAAGACTTCCTCTGTTAAGAGGAAAAAAAGAGCAATTGTAATAGAAGACTCCTTTCTAAGGGGAACGGATGGCCCAATATGCAGACCAGACACAACTCACAGGGAAGTCTGCTGTCTCCCAGGGGCTCGGATAAGGGACATCACCGGAAAACTCTCCAGTCTAGTAAGGCCCTCTGATTATTATCCGCTGTTGGTTGTTCAAACTGGCAGGGATGAAATAACAAAGAGAAGTCCAAAGACAATCAAAAGACACTTCAGGGCCCTGGGAAAATTGGTAGAGGGATCAGGAGCACAGGTAATGATTTCCTCAATTCTTCCAGTAACAACAAATAGTATTGATAGGAATAGGCAGATCCATCAGGACAATGAATGGCTCTGAGACTGGTGTCAGGGGAAAAAATTTTGTTTGTTGGCTATGGGATGAACTACTCAACACCTGGTCTACTGACACCTGAGAGAATGCGCCTAACTCAGAGGGGCAAAAGAGTTCTAGCACAAGAGCTAGTGGGTCTTGTTGATAGAGCTTTAAACTAGCTTGGAAGGGGGAAAGGGACAAAACCAGGCTGGCCAGTGATGAGCAATGGGATGGTGTGCCAAAACTTGAGGAAAGGAGCATTAATGGGATCCCTCAATCTGCTTCACAAGATGTTGGATACAATGTACCACACCTGAAATGTTTCTACACTAATTCATGCAGCATGAGAAACAAACAAGAGGAGCTTGAGGCTTTGGCCCAGTCCCAGAGATTTGACATCATTGGCATAAGTGAAACCTGGTGGGATGAGTCCTGTGACTGGAGTGCCCTACTGGACGATTCCAGACTATTCAGGAGGGATAGGCAGGGCAGAAGAGGCATGTGGCACTGTATGTAATAGAAGGGTTAGAACGTATGGAGCTCACAGTTGGCAATTGCACAGTTGAGAACTTCTGGGTAAGAATCAAGGGGCAAACACGTAATGTAGATGTCATTGTGGGAGTCTACTATAAATCTCCAAGCCAGGACAATGACACTGACAAATTATTCTTTGAGGAACTAAGGGATGCTTCCAAGTCAACTGCACTTGTCCTTATGGGGGACTTCAGCTTGCCAGAAATTAACTGGGAGCATCACAAAGCTGGTGTCTTGGTTTGAAGACAGGTGTATGCTAAGGAAGCTGGGAACCTCCCCTAGAAACAGAGAATGTGAACCCCCTTCCCTCCAAATTATTATAACTTTGGAATCAAGGGCTTTCAGGCAAAGATACAGGGAAAGGAATAACAGTTCTTTACTAGTATCTATAGCGAGGGAAATGATCAACAACAGTAGCAATAACAAACAAACAAACAAAAACCAGAAAACCCGGTGGCAGAAGTCTCTTGGTTGTCAAGCACTTTTCCTGTTTGGTGCAGTTACGGTCACAGTTGGCAGGGGCGCTGTCGGGCTCCCAGCCGGGCGGGGGGATGCAATGACTCCCGCGCAGCTGCAGGTGGCGCTGTGGAGCGCANACTCCCGCGCAGCTGCAGGTGGCGCTGTGGAGCGCAGTCAGGTCTGTGGCATGCGGGTAATGGCGATGGACCGGGAAGCAGCCGGGCACTGCAGCGGTACAGGCAGAGCAGTGGTGGATGTGCAGCAGACGTGGCGCAGGGAGCTCAGCCAGCAAAAGGTGGCAGGGACTCCCCAGCCGTGTCAGTGCTCTGACAGGGAGAGCCTGGGGCGGCAGCGGCCGGATCCCTTCTGCAGAAGCT
>VZTX01014918.1:0-31893 GCA_013400915.1 Pardalotus punctatus
CCCATCTCCAGAGTCTCCCCCTGTCCCATCTCCCGACTCTCCTCCTGCCCCATCTCCCGAGTCTCCCCCTGCCCGCACTGCTGCCCCTTTGCTCCTGTGCCCAGCCGGGGCTGCTCCTGCTGCTGACTCCTTTCCCCTCGCACCCCAGCCTCCCTCTGCCCTCTGCCCTCTGCGGGGGACAAGGGCAGGCTGGGAGCTGTCTAAGGCGGTGTTTCTGACAGCCACGCCTGCCGGAGCCCCAAAGGCAATTATTGAATATCTTTTTTCTGTCGTTGCTGATGCCCGCAGGTTGTGTCCCCTGTCATTGTACCGCCAGCATCCTGAGCTTCCTGGGCGAGGCGTCTTGGCAAAGATAAGGTCTTTTATTGGTAGGTGTGCTTCCTTCTGGGGAAAAAATGGAACCAGCAGGGCCAGATAATACTTTAATGGCATGTCCAAGACTTCCTCTTGCAATTTATATTTTAGAAATTCCTTAAACCACATTTACTTTGGAGAACACCGGAAGAGAGTAGGGAGTTACTGTGGAAGTAGATATTGGCAGGGAGTGGGGATAGCAGAGAACCTTTTATGTGTCCCACGGTGCCCCTGTAAAATCTCAGCACTGTCTTACCTCACTTGATCTATGTTTTGTTACTTCTGTGGGCAGATGAGTCGTAATTGGTTACAGGAACTTTTCTCCTTGGTTTAAGTGCAGTTGTGGAGTTCATTAAGGGCAGCTGCAGAGCTTAGGTCTACACACAAAGGATGAAATATTTGGTGTTCTGTGGGTGTCAATTTTTTATTATAGAAATATCTTTGTAATGAACCTTCATCTGATTTGTTCATGATGGCAAAAATAATTCTGGATGATTGACTTGCGTGTTACTGTGGTACATGAAAAGTGTGGACACATCAGCAATGTTTGAGTTTCTGTGCTACAGAACATATGTACATCATAATAGAGCTGTCAGCAAGTTGTAATGAAATTGGCTTTACTTAAGCTGATTTTTTTCACCTATGCAAGATAATGTGTGGCTTTTATAGTAAGTTACATTGGATCGTCTAAGTGAGGGCTGTCTTACTGTATTTTGTGGCTTTTGTTTATCCATTTGTGTTGCCTTTGTAATGGGAATTCATTTGGTAGAACTTTCCTGTAAATTGCAAATGCAAAATCCTCAAACTAAATCCCCAAGCAACTCCGTGCTCCTGTTTCCACAAAATAAAAATATATTCAGAAGAAAAATTTTATTTTAGTTAAATTTATTTTCTCTTCAGGAAGAAAAATCCAGGTGATATCATGGTTTGTTTGAATATTGACAGATATTGATTTATCAGCTGTCTTAGTTTTTGGCCAGCTGTATACAAAGGTCAGTAAGGGTTGTGGGTTTTTTCCCATTTCCCCCATGGAGGGGTCAAAGACAGCTCCATGAAAGCATGGGACTTTCTAACAAAATGTATCCCTAAGGACGAAAGGACGAATTCTTTTCTGGACGGGCAGGTTTGATGATTTTCAATGTAATGTCATATTTATTCCGNTGGACTTTCTAACAAAATGTATCCTTAAGGACGAATTCTTTTCTGGACGGGCAGGTTTGATGATTTTCAATGTAATGTCATATTTATTCCGGGGCTAAACTTGGCCAGCAGTTCCTAAGTGCACACACAGAGCAGATGTAAAGGCAGTGTTTATTGTCTGGCTGGGGAGGAGGAACGCTGCTCCTGGCACAGAACCACCACGTGGATTACCCAAAGTTCATGTGCCATCCTGGGCACTGCTCCATTTATCAGGAGAAGGAGCAGCACTAAAAAGGCTGCTTCTCAGATTTTAATAAGAAGGTCTGTGAAGATTGCATTTTGGCTTATAGTACTGTCTTTTATTTTCCTCAGTTCTGTAGAATCTTTTCTAATAATGCATCTGTGTGTACATTTTGTGGTCGCAAACATATTTTAGGTCACTCAGTCAAGTGCCATAAAAAAAGTGCCAACAACAAGTTTAAAATGCTGCTGGGAGATGGGTGCAATAGCTCATCTGGTAAACAAGCTGCTACTGAAAAAATGTTACTGGTGCTGTGGATGACAATTATGGCAACCGAAAATGTGAGTTCAGCTCCGTGTCACCAGTGCCATCAGGAGGCAGATGGCTTCGAGGTGATCCCAGCCTGACTGTTCCAACAGCAAAGATAAAGTTGTTTTTCCTGTCCCTGTGTTTAGCATAGCCCATACCAACCCAAGAGGCTGTTGATAATGGGTGAGAAATCTCAAAAGTTCAACCATTCAGAGCAAATCCCCAGTTCTCACCCAGAACTCTTTCTTGCTCTTAGAATTTTCTTTCTCTTAGAATGGAGTTGCATTAAGTGCTGGGCTCTTATTCCAGCCGTGCCGTAGAGCCAGATGTCCTGGAAGCTGAAGGCAAGAGAAATTCTTAAGTGTTGTTGATTTTAATTTTCTTCCCAATATTCTGACCCTGGCTGATCAAGTATTCGTGGCACCAGTGTGGCTCTTCTTGAAAAATATTTGCAGTGGTGGGAAAATGTCCTGTCAGTACCTGAACTTAGAGCAGCACCTGTGTCATCGCTCCCCCTGGGGTAAGAATGGTGAATTCTCTGCTGGCAGGCAGCAGGGCAGGCAACCCAGCCAGTACAAACTGCAGCCCTGAAAATTTCTCTCTGGGGTGGCAAATGGTGACTTTGGAGCTGAGCTCAGAGCCGGCCATTGCTGCTTTAACTCAGAGTGTGCAGAATTGGGTAGAAAATGTTATTACTTTTATGTTAAGTGGGTGGAAAAGTGCAAATAATGGAATATGCAGCAGTTTTTAAACTCCCTTGAGGACAAAATAGATCTGTACAGCTCTGCCGTAGCTTATTTGCCAGTGAGGCCAAATTTCATGAAAAAAGTAGCTCACAGAAACTGTTTGTTGATTTTCAACTTCTCTAAAGGATCTAACTGTCCAAAGTTTTTGTGCTGACACATTCGCTATAAACAGTTCCATGGAAGGGTGGCTCAGAGTAAAACTTGTTGGTGGGTAAAATGATGGATTTAATATGTTCAACACCATTAATTGTATCTGCTGTTTACTTAGGGTTTTACAGGGTCAGATCATCATCCTAACTGATTTATGCAACAGTTAAGATCTTTTATACTTTCTGACCTTGAAGCAGGACACTAAAATGATGATACAGCTCATGCTGCCCAGAAAGTCAGAGGCAGTAAGGTTGATCCCAGAGTCACCAGAGGCACCTGGGAGCTTGTTCCCCCTCCATTTTACTGTTCATGGACACTTGAATGGCCAAAATTTATTTTAAGCAATTTTTCAAGAAAAGACAAGCTCTTTCTGTGGGTCTGACAAAACAGAATATATATAAAGAACAATGAAAAATTATTTTAGGATTAATCAGAAATGTTCAATTCAGCTGAGGGAATTGGCACCCAATAGGCCCTGACACACAGAGGTGAACTCAGAGCAGCAAACAGCCACCAGCAGTTCAGCTTCTCTTTATGGCCACCTTGGGAGAGTCTGCATTCTTGAATATCTTAAGCAGCTGTGAGTAATGAAAAAAACTTGTAAAAATTAATATGTTTTTTTTGAGGGACAGTTAATGAGCTGAAGAAGGGCTAAATTTATTGAATAAGTAATTTATTTAATGAACAGTTTGACTCAAAAGTATGATCCTTCTGTTGTAGCTCAGAGCTGGACCTAGGGGGCTTTTTATATTTTACTCCAGTATAAAGTGCCTCCTGTACATTTCAGCGCTGCAGCAGCTTTCTGGCCTTTTCAGCAGGATGGGAACAGTTCGATAACGACAGCAAGCACAGTGGAAACTGTGGGGTTGAGTTCCAGAGCAGCAGCACTGCAGCCAAGATACAGCGAGAATAAAAAGGGGATTGGGTTTGTAGTTGCCTGAAGGCCGATGGCAGGGAGCTCACGTGCTGTCCTTCGGGTGGGAAATGAAACTGTGTTAGTGACTCAGGTGAAGCGTTTCTGGAATGAGGAAAGGAAGGTTGGAGGTTCTCTCCTGCTCCCGCTGCAGGTCCCGCATGGAGCTGGAGCCGTCCGCTGTCCCGTGGTGGCCGCAGCCCTGGCCTGTTTTGGCCGCTCCCACGCGGCTTTCACGCCTCGGGAACGCTTCTGGCACGGCCACAGCGCACACACGTGTGGCAGAGCATGACGGAGCCTGCTCTCGTGACAGGCTGATGAGAATTCCCGTTCCCCAGGTGTCTGGGCTGTCAGCAGATGCTTGACTTGGCTGCTGAGTCCCACACAGTAATTCCTGTTTCCAGCCTTCCTGTGCTTACAGCTGGATCTTGTGGGAGGAGGGTTTAGGTTTCTGAGTGTTTGCTGGTGTCTGCAGGGTGTTTTGGAGGAAATGGCTGCCCACAGCTCGCACATCGGAGCAGGCAGAGCAAACCCACCGTGCTGTGCCATGCTGTGCCGTGCTGTGCCATGCTGTTCCATGCCGTGCCGTGCCGTGCCATGCCGTGCCATGCCGTGCTGTGCCATGCCATGCCGTGCCGTGCCATGCCGTGCCATGCCGTGCCATGCCGTGCCATGCTGTGCCATGCCGTGCCAAGGAAACCGCTGTCTTGCACGGGCGTGTGAGACGGGGGACACAGCCCTGCTGTTTGATAGCCGTGGGAACACTTGATCCAAGTTAGTAAACAGGGCTAATGAGTGATTGTTCTGTTGATTGAAGGCACGTAGTGTTTGTGGACTGCTGAGAGAATCAGGTGCCGAGGAGAAAACTCACTGATGTGCTTTTAGCCCCGAGTGGAGGAGCAGCCTCTGGAACTGGGAAAGGATATGTTAAAGAGTAGAAAACAGATCGATAAGGGGCTCCTGGAGAGGAATGTTTGGTGCTGGTTAAATGGTCAACCTGCAGGGAGCTAGAGAAGGAAAAGCTGTCTGCAGAAGGATGAGGACAGCTGTTACAAGAAAAAGGAATTTAGTTGTTAAAAGCAGGACCATACCCAAATCAATTTTTTTCATATTAAAAAAAAGGAAAGAAAAAAAAAAAGAAACCCCAGAGTGAAGAAAGCATCAATTTTCCTACATTTTAAATGAGATCTAAAAAAGAACTCGGTAATGGCATTGGTTGCCATGGTGTTTAAAGGTGCAGGTCCACAGACACTTCAAATAACAGGAGATGCTTTTATCTGCCTATGTGGCTGAGTTAATTTTCATTTGCTGGAATTATTCATTTAGTTTGCTTTAATTATTCTATATTGGCAGTACCATAAAAGGGCCTGATCCTGCCATCTTGATACAGCCAGAACTCTTTCTGACTCCAGAGGAAGAAAGGAAGATTAAATGCAGACTAAGCTACTCAGGAGATGCAAATAGGAACGCTGTGACTCTGGGTTGGCAGAGATGCCACAGAGGTCTGTTTGTGCAGTGGTTAGGGCAGAACTGGGCAGAGGAACATCCTGCAGGCTCTGGGGTGCCTGGAGAATCCTCAGGAGAGGGGCTGGGTCCTGTTAGCGCAGGCACTGCTGCTCTCCCAGCTCTGGTCACGGGCACTGTTGAGGCTGGGAGATTCTCTCTTGTGTCCTGCCGGGTTTTGTCCCTGTTTTGCTAAAGCAGTCACGTCCCCAGCTGGGCCAGGGGACCTTGGTGAAGCTCACAAAACCTGTCCCTTGCTTTGCTCACCTCCAGCCCCGCGCCAAAGGCGCTTTTGAGCTCACTCTTCTTGCGTGTCCTCTGTCCACTGGCTGTGGTTATTGACCAAATAACAAGGCTCCTGGTTAGGTAGCCAAACCCCTAAATTGCAGTTAGGTGCCAAATCCCTAAATTACAGTTAGGTAGCCAAATCCCTAAACCTTGGTCTGAGTTTTGAAGAAGCACTGAACTCTCCCTTTTCCCTTGGCCCTCCGTGGTGCCTGCTGCAGGTCTGGTGAAGGCTGAAATCCCTGCCCCTGCTCTCCACATTGCAGTGGCAGCCCCACGCCCATAAAGAGCCTGGAACCTGCTTTAGATCTCGGCTCATCTACCCAGGTTATTGCTCCTGTGCCTTACTGTATCTCATCAGCTCAGCTCCCTGTCCACTTGTCCTTTGGCTAAGAACACAGCCATCAGCACGGGCATTGCATCACTAAATACAAATACCTCTTTCCTGTACACGGCTTTACTTAAAACACAGCAATGACCCAAAGAGGAAAAATTAGAAACTGATGATGTGAGATGATGCAGCCCTGTGTAAGTGTAATATGGCTGCTGATTGAAACAGGATATCAGTAAATACATTTATAGTGTTTTCTCTCGAAATAAGAGTTGTCACATAATCTGCAATGAAATGGCATTCAGAGTCTCTTTTCCAGCACCGTGTCTATGCTTTGTTTTATTGATGTTTTTCCTTGTTCCCCTTAGAAGCATGAGTCAGGAACCTTCTGTTATTAAAAGCAGTCCCAGTTGCACATACCTTTCATTTCCTTTGGATTACATTAATTGCCTGACAGCTAAAAGTGGTCTGGGTTTTTCAGTCTTCAGCTCTAGACCACAAGAAATATTTACCAGCTACAGCAGATTTATAAAGATGCCACTGAGATGCCTTGAGACTAACAATCAGAAAACACAGTGGCAAAACAACACTATTTTTCAAGGTTAAATGCTCAGAATGCTAAAAAAGGAATTGCACATAAAGCCAAAGGCTTGGATTCAGCCCATATTTTCCTCTATTTCTCTCACATAAAAAGAAAGGTGCCAGTGGTTTAAAAATGATGGCACAGCATCACACAACAATTCGAAATTTAATAAGGGCGCTTTAATTTTAATTTCATTTTGGTTTTGTAGTTCAAATGTTGGTTACTGCCAACCCCCTAGCTCTATTGCACATTTCCTTGTCATGCATGGCTGGCTCTGCGTCTGTGCAAGGCCCTTTCAGCTGGGAACGGCTGGGTGAGGCTCTGGGAAGAGCAGCTAACGGGAAGGAGGGATTGAGCAGGTTGATGTTAGCAGCCTGGAGCTCAGCCCTGTCCTCATGGCTTTGAACAACTCATTTGGTCTCCCTGACCCGTTTTGCAGGTGTGCAATGCAGGTAATGGCCCTCCTGAGTGACAGGTGACTGCTTTGGGAGGTGCTCGGGTACAGGGGCAGCCGCAGCCGGGAAGGGTTTTGGGCAGGGGAAATGCCCAGTGGATGTGCTGGGAAGGCAGCGATGCCAAATTTGCGGGTTTAAATTCGTCACCAACTCCAGTTTTGTTTCTGTGACAAAAATGATAGGTCTGACTCTCATTCAGCCACGGCCAGCACTTCCTGTGTATAGAAAGACCCAACTTAAGGCCCTGCATCACTGTCAGAGATGCTGCTCCTGGGCCATGGATGTGCTTGGGTTTTTTCCTTCCCTTGAAGCTGAAACTGAGGTCCCCATACACACAATATAAGATATTCCCTGCCTTGAGGTGACTTTTTTCCTGCAAGTGAAAAAATGAAACTTTAATTTCAAGAAATAGAGGTTTACTGATCTCAGTGTAATTTATTAGTCAGAGTGCAATGCTCTGTGTACAAACACAATAGAACTGAACTATTTAAAATTAGTCTGCGAAGGCAGTAATAGCCATTCTGTAGTGATACCCAGTGAGAAGTGATCTGAAGTATTGTGATGTGATTGAAGAAGTGATGTGAAGTATTATGAATTTTTCTCTGAGTCACCTTGTAGTAATTGTTTGTTTGTCAGCGTTTGAGATAAATGCTGCACACTTACATATTTATAAATGATTGTCATTTGGAGGGACAGGGCTGGCACACAGAGATGGGCTGACACCTGACCCATCCTGCTGTTCTGAGAACCAGGGAGAAGCGAGCCACCTCCCACGGTCAGTGGGGATGTTCAGTAACAGAGGTGTCCAACATCCGGGCTGTACTGGCTTCATTTGGAGGCCGTTGGATAGATTGGCAGCAGCAGGGGAAAGCTGGAACTGGTGCTCTTTTTCTTCCCATCAGTGCCTCACTCTGAACCTCAGAGAGCCTGCTGTGGCCAAGTAACCCATCTCCCTGGAGGCAGCCAAAAGTGCCCCAAAGGCAGCTCAAGCTTTCCGGGGCTGAGGAAATTGCTGGGCCCTTTGCTGCTCTCTGAACGACGTCTTTGCAGCACCACAAGGGCTGGGGCAGGTTTGGACACCACCTGAACAAGGAAAAAGGGAGCAGAAAAGTTCCACAGTGCTTTGGCCGCCCCCTAATAACGATTGAGACATCACTGGCAGGCACTGCTGCCTTTCCAAGCCTTCTCTTCCCAGGATTTTAATTTCCCTCGGGAGGTGGATGAAGCTCAGTCCGTTTGTGGGCAGCTCTCCCGCTGTCTCTGCCGCGGGATGAAGCGATGGAGGTGAGGCCAAGTGGCCGCGGCTCAGACTGCCCAGTTTGGGTGCCCGGCCCTCGGCAGCTCCCGGGGCTGGTTCTCAGCGGGCAGGGGGTGCAGGGCTCCCTGCAGGGCACGAAGCTGGGCTGGGGCAGTTCTGGCTGCGCTGCCCTGCGGCTGGGCATGGTGGAGGTGGTGCTGGCAGAGCGCAGAACAGGGTCAGCCCTCGCCTGTCACTCAGCACAGAGCCTTTTACAGCGAGATTTACTCTGCGTAACAGCTGTGCCATCTGCCTGGGCGGCTGTGAGGCTGAGGGATACATCCCCGCTATTTAAAGGAAATACATCGCTATTAGGAATTAGAAATACCTACCGGGGCTTGAAAATTTGGTTTAAACTCTTGTATAAATTGCAGGTTTTATTAATTTAGTGTGGGCATATCGTGTTGTGACTCCAGCTTTATTCTTCTGTAATGAATATGGAAAGCAAATTTTTGGTTTTCAATGCACTAGAACATCACACCTGTTATTTTCTTATTTTCCTCCCTCTGCCTTTCAAGTTGGAATGAAGCCCTCTGCCTTGGAAATGTGTCTATGTGTGGGCCTTCAAAGCCTAAGGCTGGCTGCAGTAATCCTGCTATATCCATTTTTTAACCCCTAGAAAGAACTAATCATGTGAATCATTGCTCATGTGAATCTGCAGTACTGATTTTGTCATTGTTCTCAGTTCCAACTTGCACTGCTTTTGATGATTCAACTCAAACTCTTATCACATGTTCACATTTAGGGAAAGGCTTTGGAAGACTTAAATTCTTCTTTAATCCTGCCTTCAGCTAACAAAATACTCTGAACCTCTGGAACAGAGGAAGTGTGCGTGTGTGCAAGTCTGCGTGGGCTGACCTGCTCCAGAGATCGTTTCTTCGGGCTTTGCCTTATCTGTTTACAGATTCTGTAAGACCAGAGAAGGATTTTACCTATTGATCTTTGGCTCCAAATGTTTAAGCCATCTCTAAACTGGAGATGCCTCAGCAGTAGACAAAGGAATTGAACCACTGCTTTTGAAAATACACTTAATATTGTATATTTAAGACAAAATCCATTGTTAGAACAAATTGCCTTCCAGATCAGGTACTCAGGAAGAGTATTTGTGTTTGTGGAGGTCTACCATGGGGACTTTCATTTCTGTTCACTTGTTCTGTTAACCTAAAACCACCAGTGAAGTTGTACAATCCCTGTGTGGTGGGGGAGGATGGGGAGGAAATGGTCCGTAAGCTTTGCACAGTTAATCAAAAGTGCTCTGAGGCTTGGAAGAAATCCCTAAATTTGAGGTATCCCCCTCCTTCGCCCGGCACACCGAGAGCAGAGCAGCCCATGCTGTCAGTTCTGAGCTCCTTGCGCTCAGTGCCCAGCAGCAGACACCAGCACCAGGAAAGAGGGGAGTCCTTGCTGGGGGGCTGGGGGTGTCACCCGGGGGGCAGCAAGGAGGGCAGGGAGCACTAAAGCCTTCGGGAGCAGGGGGAATGCCAGGAGCAAAATATACCAGTTACTTATTCAGTAGATTTTCTCTGCTTTAAGAAATTAGGGAAAGGTAGGAGATTAATTTACCTCCCTGTCTGAGAGGAACAATGCTCCAGGGAGAGCAGACTTAGTCTCCAGAGCAGCCCTGAGATATGAGGGCTGGTTCTGATCTTCCCATTAGGCTGAAGAAACCATCCTTCCCATTCTGCTGCAAACCAAATAAGCATCTCACTGAACAAATTTGAAGCAAATAGCTAATAAAATCGAAAATAAATGAGATTACTGAATCAAATCATAGAATGCAAAATATTTGTGTAATTGTGTAATTCAAAGCTGTTGCAATATTAATGAATTTTATAATAGAATGATTAAACACCGGATTCATTTTCGTTTTGCAAATGTGCCTAAGCCTTTAATCTAACAGGGTATTACAATGTAGGTAAATTTTGTTAAATCTTTCTGTGAAAGTATTTTATTTAAAAAAACACAATTACAAACCTCTTCCTGTTCAAGGCCCTCATCATCATTGTTTTCTTTAGTCTCCCTCTCATTGTTTTATTTATTCTGCATTTTTCCCATGGTTTCTGGCTCACTCCTGAAGATAAAATGAGACAATATGCACCTGACACACCGAGCAGTGCAAAACCAAGGATATCGTTCAGCACAGCTGAAGTCCAGTTGCCTGAAGCACCTTCTTATTCAAATCCTGAGTTTTCCTGTAGTCTGGTATAGGCTCTTGTATAAAGAGTTTTTTCTCTGAATAATCTTGCTGGTCACCATGAACTGTTTCAGGAGCAGGGTCCTACTCAATGGCAGGAAGTGTGGCAGAAAGTAGCCCAAGGAGAAACAGAAAAATCATAACTCAATCCTCATTTATCTCAACGACTATTGATTTAAATTTTGTTTATACATGCTGAAGAGCCAAGCATAAGCCAGGCAGTGGGTTTTTTCCCTATGAATTTTTTGGAACATCTTCTCTTCAATAGGTTAAAAAAAAGATGCTCAAACACCTTTGTGTTTCTTTTGAACCCAAGGAAAGTTCCAGAACTTCAGCCCAGACTGAGCAAAATTGATTGCTCCTATCTTCTGTCTGGTAACTAATGGAGCCTTGCTTTAAGTTGCTCTACAGAGCTTTTGTGCTGTTGTAAATCACTGCTGTTGTCAAGATGGAAAAGTTTTGAGCTTTCACGCTCGGCAGTGCGAGGCTGCGGGCTTCTCTCGGAGCTCGCTTTGCTTCGTCCTGGCGGGGAGAGGCGCGGGTCTCCTGACCGCAGCCTTTGCTCAGCACCAGAGCACAGGCTGGGGTCTGGGGCTCTGTGAGGGGCTGGGGCTGAGGCTGTCCAGCCCTCTGAGTGCCCTTCCCATCGTTTGTGTTCGGCTGCTGCTGGCCAAGCCACAAAACCGGAGCAGTTGTAGAAGCATCTCTGCTGGTTACTGGAAAACCAGTGCCGAAGGAACAGATGCATTAGGGCTAAAAATGTGTGTGTTTTTGCTGCCTGGGGAATTCGTTATTTGACCAATTTACATTGGATTCATTGTGCTGGATTCATTGTCAAGTGAAGTCCTTAAATCAAAACTGGGCGCATTTTCTGAAAATGAGCTGGTCTTTGCTGAGATGTGTCTGGTGAAGGACTTAGTGGGGGAAATCCTGTCACATGCAAGGTGGAGAAACCAGTGACTGTTCTAGTCCCTTGTAACACTGATATTGATGTGAATCAGTGCTAGGCAGGTGGTGAACCCCTCCCAGGCCTGTGCTGCCCAGCAATGAGCTGGGTGCTGTCACAGTGATCGTGGGAGATGTCTCTGCCTTTCGCTCCCCGCACTCACACCCATCCCATAGTGCAGTCCCGCTCCATCTCCACTCCTTTGTGTCTTCATGCACCTGCAGAAAAGGGACTGGTTGTCCTTTTTATGCACACTTCCTCCAAAAATATTGTGTATAGTAGAGATGACTAATATCACCCCATTCATCTTTATAACTTTGCAAGCACTCCACCATCTCTGAAAGGTGTGGGCACCTGTATCCAAGATGGGCTAAATATTAATAATTCAAATAATACTCAGAGTGCTTTGATGCAGGAGAATAAAATCCTTCCTATAGCAGCTGTAACACCTGCTGGGAATGCCTTTTTGTCATCATGGAAATACAGCCCTTTGTTTTTAATACCAGTAAGATGATGTGGTGGGACCCATTCTTTGCGGGCTGATGAAAGGATCTGTTGGAATGACTTGATTCACCAAACAAATTGAGATGTTAGTAGATCTAAGCTGTACATGGAGCTGCATCTCCCCTTTCACTCCTCACAATAGCAGAGAGAGGCAGCTGTCATTTTCTGTCGTACACAAACAGAATTTTGTGCATCCATTTGTAAATATAAAACAAGATTTTGATTCCTGGCTTCAAACCCTGAACACACCAGCCTGGGGCTGAGATTCCTTGAAAGACAGTGGGTGCTATTGCCATGCTATTGCCTCTGTGAGGACAACATTAAAGAAATTAATTTTGGGGGAAATGCAGGTAAAAAGAAACCCAACATCATTCCAACCCAGATGTTTTATTCAGCCTGAAATGAATAGCTGATTGTATTTTCAAATGATCTAAGCCTTTTATTTTTTGCTTGGAGAAGAAAGAACAAAATTTCTGTGGAATGTAATATCGGTAATGAATCTTGAAAATATAAAGTGAGGCCAGCAGGCTTTCAGTGCTTCTCCCTCTTTGATTAAGTACTTGCTGAATTCAATCCAAATTTACAAAGCATGAGTTTGCTATTAATTCAGTTTTCCTTTTGCCCAGCTTACAGCACTGAATTAAAGGGGTAGCTCAGTGCCTGCTACCAGCAGACAAGGAGGGCAGGAAGAGGCTGAGGCTGGTCCTGGGTTGTGGGGGCAGAATGCAGGGGGAGCTTGGCCGCTGCAGAGGTCCTCGCTGTGCAGCAATAACATCACGTGCATCAGGTTCTAGGATCCATCATGGGGGTTTGTGCATGTTTATGTTCAACAGAAGCCTGGCAATGCGTGTAAGGACTGCCCGGGCTGCTTGCTGGGTGAGGTTTGACTGCACAGTGGTGTTTGAGTCCCCTGTCCCATCACTCAAGACTATGGTAACAGCAAATTCTATTTTCTAAAAACAGTTTTCTGAAATACCTTTTTGTTTTCCCCCTCAAGCTCGGTTTTGCACTAGAAATTACACAAACTAGTAAATGAGTTGCAGGAACGGATGGGGCTAATTGCACCTGTCTGACAGTGCACACTTTAGCTCCCTGAGCCTTCAAAAGGCTGTGCATTCAAATCACAGTCTGCAAACACAAATGGAAAAGCCTCTCTGGAAGTCAGGTGTTTACTGGGTATGGCTGAGCTCTTCCTGAAGCTGTGAAATCAGTGACAGGTGATGAGCACTGCTGGAAATTAGGCTGTGAGAATTTATGTCTTACTGCTGGGAACTCTCACAGAGGGCTCTGGAACAAGAAACCAGCCTCAAACACAGCCACCACCTTCTCACGCACAAATGCTCCTTTTAGATGTTTTTCTTTCCATGCACATTTTGCGTCAAAGAAGCATTTGAACACTCCTGTCATTTTCTGCACTTTTCCTCATTGTGTATGCCCACCTTGCCTCTGCAGCTCTGGTTGGGTGGGTTTTTTGTTGTTCTTGTCTCCCAAAGCAGCAAACCCCTCGGGTGGGCAGTGTGGCCGTGTCCTGCTCTGCTGCAGCAGAGGAGGAAAGGTGAGGTGGGAGAAGAAATTGTGGAGGGGGCAGCAGGAGGGGAACCAGAGCATGGTCTGAACAGACTCTGGGACCTGGGAATGGTTCAAAGGAGGTAAGAGCAGGCAGACAGGCATCTGAAGAAAAGGAGCTGCAAGGAATAATTTGCATGCAATTCCCTTGTCTTTGTGGCCAAAATGATGCCCCAGAGCAGCCCTGTCAGTTTGGGCACAGGAGTGAACGTGAGGGTGGGCGCACCCTGTGACAGCAGGACCGTCCCTCGAGGGAAGAGAGGAATGGCATTCAGGGAAAATCAGAGGTGCACAGAGCACTGAGGGGGTTGAGCTGATGTGTTTGTGCATGGGGATCTCACAGAATGAAGAGTGATGCAGTCAAATCGCCAGGTGGCTGCCAATGGGGCCAAACTGAGAAGACCTTTGCTCCTGCACTGGCCATGTCGAACCCATTTTCTTGACGTTCTGTGCTTTCCTGCCAAGGGGATGTGTTTCTCTTTTGCTGTGGTTTGTGCAATTCTTGCTGAAGTACTCCTGGGCACCCTTAGTTCGCTGATCCTGTATTGTCATATCTTTGTGTGATATCCACAGCTGGGAATACTGGGCATAAATCCCTGCTGCAGAAGTGCTTGTCTTGTGTGTGCCACTGGCAGCCAAATGAGGTTTGGCCGTGCCCAGGGAGAGGGGCTGTGGTGTGGCTGGAGCAGAAATGCAGCCGGGGAAAAGAGCAGGGATGGTCCCAGCCCATCCAGCCATGGGAGCTCTCCTGGAGGCTCTGATGGATCCTGTGCCCTGTGCTGGCTTGGGGCCACATCACCCATCCTGAGAGCTGCCATCTGACACAGAATTCACATTTTCTCAGCATCCTGAAAGCATGTGCTCTAAGGACAAGTGCGGTTTCACTGTAAATATGGCCCAGCCGTCATTTTGAACAGGAGCAGAGCTCCTTGGGGATGAATTGCATTATGCTGCTCCACTGAGGGGTTAAACTGTTTGATGAGCGTTTCAAAGCTGAGTCTGTGCCACTGATGAGTACCAGGGCATGCAGGTCATGCGCTGAACCTTGTCAGCAGGGGTGCCAGCCCTCCCTCATGGAGCATGGCTCTTCCCCCTGGAATTTCTCAGCTTCCTGCTTGTTGCTTGCACTGCTTAGACTTAGGCATGACTCTGCATCTGAGTTACAGTGGTAAATATCTGCTCAGTTTTGAGATGGCTCTGACATTCAGACACCCTTCCTAATGCATTTATCCCCAAAATATGAGGTCCCATGGCTTTCTGGAAATGGAGCTGTTAGTATTTCCCCAAGCTGGGAACATCTAAGCACACAACGTGGCATTGGGAAACACAAGCTCTCATCCAGCTCTCCCTGTAGTCACGCTAAAATGACTAAATAGTGTTTCTGTCACCCCCAAGTTCTGCAAGAAGATACCATTAGTTGAGGGGTATGGTGACTGTGCTGCCTGGTGTGAGGCAGGGATTGATTCCCGCTCGTGTTTGTCAGAGCCAGAACACCCTACGGGAGCTGATGGGTTTGGGCAGGAGAAAAGGAGCTCGGCCCTGAGAAGGAGCCGTGCCAGCCAAGCAGCTCTTGGCAATCAAGCAGAGGAGCAGGGACATCCATTCTCCTTTTCTGGGGGAGCGGTGATTTGGAGCATCAGCAGCTCCTTGGATGAGCAGGGTGCTCTGTGAGACACAGGAATTCCAGGTGGTGTCACACCAAAGGTGCAGTGACAGTGGAGCGAGTGCCTGAAGCTGCTGCTGCCTCGGGAGAAAAATCAACCTGTTTGCTGCAGAGCTGCTCTGCTGCACTGGGCTGGCTCTCCTCCCTTGGAAATACTTTGATTTTATTGACAGCACAGTGAGACCTAGCATTAGAAACACTCTTCCTCTCAGGCAGCATTTTCCTAGCAGTGCAAGCAAGCATTTGTGTAACCACCAAAAGCTGGCTGTGGAAATCGTGACCTCGTTTGAGATTATTTCATTTCACTTAGCAGATGCTGTGCCTTTCTCCGTGGCAGTACTAATTCCTCCTGAAATCCTGTCCCTCAGAGCTCTGTTGCCTCTGCTCACACTGTGGGCTGCCTGTTACAGCTGGATTTGCTGTGAGCATTTCTGTGATTGTTCCCTCATTTCCAGGCCCTGGTCCCAAGGCTGTCTTTGTCATGCACACTCTCATTTGGCATGGAGATGTTTTCCTCCCAATTCCCTGGTCAGATATCTACCACTGCAACCCCAGCCACAGGAAGGCAGCATTAGTGCTCCCCTCGCTGCTGCATGGGGATCACAGGGGAGCAGAGGGAAGGCTGGAGGAGCCTGCAGAGGCTGGGCAGCCCCAGGTGCTGCTCTGGGGAAGGAGCAGGTCAGCCCCGCAGCTCCCATGGCACAGCACACTTTGACTGCTCTCAACAGCTGCACGGAGTGGTTTTTTACACATCCAAAGGCAGTGGATCTCAATCCCCTAATACCTTAAGAAAATATTTTTCTTACTATCCAAAAAGAACCTTCGCTGCTAATAAAGCACTTTTTTTTTTTTTTAATCCTTTATTCCTGCTTTCTCAGCCACTAGGGCAGAATATAACCTGGAAATCATTGTCCTTTAGTAATGATGTTTAATGTATAGAAAGACTATCAAGCTGTCCCATTGACTTCCTTTTTTGTAGGTCAAACAAAGTGAAGCCACTTATTAGTGTCAATTTTTCCAAATCTTTCCCCATTGTGGGCTTTCCCAAAAATCTTAAATCTCAGAGGAGGATCAAAGGTGAATGAAACATCTCTTTTCGTTGTTACTGGGCCCCATTCATTTAAGCTAAGACTTTTTTTTTTTTTCTTCATTTTGAGATTGTTGAACCTATAAATATAAGAGGGAAAATCTGGAAATGTGAAACTCTTGCAAACTAAAATCTGTCTGAATTCATATGAATTTTTTGACAAGCAAAGTTTGAGCAGCTCATCTTCCCATGCTCCAGCTCTCTTTCAAGAAAGTTACTTGAGGCAAGGGTTATTTTCTTATTCAGCTGCCTTCTTTCTTGGAGCCTCCATCTGCAGGCAATGCTGCCTGTGAGCGTGATGCCTTCTCCATCCTCGCTCTTCATTCTCGGCTCTGTCCTAGGCATGAACTGCCAAAGACACTCCTTTCTTTCTTTACATGATCCATACATGCTCTTTTTGGAAGGACAGTCTAAAAGCAAAGAACTGCACCCCAGCTCTGGTAAAGGCACGATTTCGGCATGATGGGTACCATTTTTCATTCTGTGGGTGATACTTCGTGAGCATCCTCATCTGCAATGTAATCCTAAGAGATTTGCCAGCGTGCTGCAAACACACTTTGGACTTTGTGAGGGCGCCCTGGGGGTCCAATCCTTCTGACTGACAGTGATGGATAGCCTTATCAGTAATCCTCCCACTGCTTCCCTGACTGGCTGGATGCACCACAGAGCAGTTCAAAAATTCTTTGCTGTAGAGAGAAACAATTATAAAGCATTTTTAGAACAGCACATGGAATGTTTTTCACAGCTGGCAGTTCTTATTTATGACAAGTAATAATTGCCTCAGCTGAAAAAAAGACTCTGAAAAGGGAAAAGAAGGTGTTTTTGAAGGGAGTTTGGTACCCTTGGATTTGCAAGTTGGATTTTGCAGGTACTGGGTAGCTTCAAGCAAAAGAATGCTGAGGGGGAGGGACTGGGTCTGCAGCAAGGCACTGCCTCTCATGGTGCCAGAGAGGTGCAGCCTTACCTTCATCTGCTGAGGCCTGAAATAAGTGGATTTTTTTGGTGTTTGTGTTGGTGTTGGTCATGAGTTTTTTGTGGTTTTTTTCGTTTTTTTTTCAGTTTTTTTTTTTAACTTTTGTTTGTTTGTTTGTTTGTTTGTTTGTTTTTTTGTTGTTATTGGTCTGGGGTTTTTTTTGTGAGGTGGGGATGAAGGTTCTTGGAGCTGGGTCTCTGTAGAACATTGAGGTATGAAAGAGCATGTGCTGTACAGTAGTGTACAGATCCCTAGGCTGAAGAGGGTTTAATTACAGAAACTCCTTCTGAAACTGAACGAACTAGACACTAACATGATGCACTAGCTTCCAATCCTGTGTTTCCTATTAAAGAAATTTATGAGGTATGTTTGGAGCTAAAGGATACATCTTAGTCACTCACTTGTAAATATATGTTGGAATTCAAAAGACCTGAGCTCCTGTGGCTTCACACAATTTTTTTTCCCAGCATCATTCTTTTAAATTACAGTTTTCCTTCAGTAATTGCAAGACTTACAATGTATCTGTAATGCTGTAAGATTATAAATATCATGGCCTTTGAATCTGGACTCAGCAGAACAAGTGTTTCTGTGTATTGTTTCTCAGTTGGGTGGGTTCTGTGAGTACTGTTTAAAACATAACACATTTTTAAAGAGTCCTGGCAAATACTTTTATAGAAAAATTTCCCTATGAATCACCTGACAAAACTCGCAGCCAACAATGAGCAAACAGGGAGTTTGCTTTGCAGGGTGGAGGGAGACTTTCTCCAGTTCTTCTGCTGAGCTTCTCTCAGTGGGAAGAGAACCTTTACCAAGGCGTGCTGTCCTCAGCATCTCTAACTCGTAAAGGTCTTTTCCTTTCTGCTGAAGACTGTTTAGAGAGACAGTTGTGGGGCCTGTTTTAAATGGAAGTGCTACCTTTTCCATTTCTTTGCCGCGTGGCAAGCACGGGCTCCATGCAGCCTTGGCTGGGAAGGGATCTCCATCTCCTTGGCTGGGAAGGAATCTCCAGCTCCTCGGCTGGGAAGGGATCTCCATCTCCTTGGCTGGGAAGGGATCTCCATCTCCTTGGCTGGGAAGGGATCTCCATCTCCCTGGCTGGGAAGGGATCTCCATCTCCTTGGCTGGGAAGGGATCTCCATCTCCCTGGCTGGGAAGGGCTCTCCAGCTCCTTGCCAAGGAGCCCAGGGCAGAGTGGCCAGGACATCCCCGAAGTGCCGCGATGCTCCCTGGGCTGGACGGGCTGTGTTGGGTTCTCTCTCTGCTGCGCCTCTTCCTGTGCAATGGCACAAAGAGAAAGAGCAGGACCGTGCTTATTGCCTTGGCTGTGGTTTGGGTTGATAACATCTGAGAAGTGGCTGGCAAAATGTGAGCACCCAGCGAGGCGTTTGGCTGCTCTTTTATTTAGGCTGTGAATTATTCTCTGCAGAGATCCTGCATCCCATCATGCCGTGTGACATTCTGGGCAGTGTTTCAAGACAAATAAATAAATAGAAGCAGTAATAATTCCCTTGCACTTTTCTCTCAGCTGCAGGATTTTGGGAACCCCCAGCACACATTTCTTCTAGGTCTTCACTTTTGAAAGTGCCTAGAATAAGGAGAAGAAAAACAAGGTGTTGGCTCTAACAAAAAAAGGACAGTTAAGCTTTCCATTAGATCTCGCACAGAAAAAGCCCAAAGCACCCCAATTTCACCTCAGTACTCACAAACCCATAAAGCAAATAGTTTCCTGGAATCTAAGACCCTTTGGGCTCTTTAGGAAGAAGTCAGCAGGACTTTCCACATGCTGTAACTGATATGTTTTATGTGTTTTCTTGGGCTGAGGCCTCTCATCATTGTTTTCTGCTGACACCTTGGAGATTTTCTGGATCTCTTTGTTCCATTGTGCAACTGATTTCTGAAAAAGCCATTTTATTGACAGTCTATAGGGGCTGTTCTTGGGAGAGAAATCAGTAGCACATCTGTACCCCCCTGTGTGCATGGCTGTGTGTGGGGTCACACAGGGACACCCGGCTTTGGGCTCCAGCGCTATCGAGTCACGTTTTCAGCTGACATCTCGTGCAGGGATCCGAGCAGAGCTGTGCCTGCTCATATCAGCTGAGGATTCAGACTTTACAGTGGGCAGAAGAAATTACTTTAAATCTTACGCTGCTGCAGCTGCAGAACTGGATCAAAAGTGGTCAGAAATAATGTTCTGTTGCTTTTTGACTTAGGCTGCCCAGGTCTGGGCACTGGAGGCTCAAACAAAACAAACCCCCCCACCAACTCTCTTCTTAGAGCTGGGTTTTCAGAGGCAAGAGGATCCCAGAGCAGGCAAACACTCTGGTGGAGGGGAGGAAAGATAAATGTAAGGGTCCAAAGGTTCTGAAACATTATATTTTTCTTCTTCTTTTTTTTTTTTTTTCTGTGAGAGAAATTTCTGTTAGAAAGGGGCCATAAAATAATAAGACGTTCTCCGGTGTACTGGCATGTGATTTATTAAGCGCAAGTGTGCTTTGTATCTCCCTAAGTGCAGCCAGGCAATGGCTTCTACTATTAGGATGCAAAGGTTTGAAATGAAAAAGAGAAGTCTGGGACAGGTTTTTGGAATCTGGCAAGCAAAACTAACTCTGAAAGGGGTTCTGTGATTTTGCTGGGGAAGCAGGCAGGAGGAGGCAGGCGTGGGGAGGTCGGGCATGGGCGAGAGAGGGGAGAATTGGCTGCAGCAGAGGCGCAGCTCACACCCCTTCAGAGGGGACTCAAATGAGGTTTGCTGCTCCCTGAGACCCGGCCTGGGAGTGCAGTGGTGCTGCAAAAGGAAGATAACAACCAGCTGTACTAAGAATTGCCTTGCTGGAGGAGAAACTGTGAAATAGTTTTAATTATACCTCAGGAATTAGATATAATGTACAGATAAACCCCGTGAGGGGTTTATCTACTGCACTGGGGTTTTCCTGTTTTGCTTAATAAATACTATTTTTCAACCTGGGTTACTGTTTGGGAGTGGGGAACGTAAGTCACTGAACATTGCAAAGAGTTTCTTACAACTGCACCAGTTGCTGGATGGAGACCTGAGCCAATGATTTGCTTACAACCTTTGTAAACACAACCTTTTGGCACCCAGTTGGTTTTGGCAGAAGACTTGCTGTTACTTATCACAAAAGTTTTCATGTAAGCGTGTCAAATTTAACTATGCTTTTTTTTTTTTTCTTTTTCTTTTTTTTTAAAATTGGCCTTGATTTTGATTTTTTTCCAAATAAGATGTTTTAACCTCTGGCTAACTAAGTCTCCTGGGTAATTATTTGATTACTAGATAAATATATTTCCTCATGTAGAACACATACAGTTGGTTTCTAGTTGATCTAAGTGTCTATCATGTTTCTTTCTTGCTTTTTTTTTTTTTTTGCTAGGGCTGTATCTACCACACTATGATTTTGTGTCTGTTTCCAAGCCAGTACTAATAATTCATCAAGAATCACAAAAACATCCACACCCAGTGACAACGCAGGCTGACACCTGGCTCTCTTTGGTGAAAGGAGCATCTCCTTGGAAAGGTGATGCTGAGGCTGGTGCTCCTTTTTGCCTCGCTGATTCTCCTGTCTCGAGGGGAAGAATGTGCCCATACGCTGGATCTGGTCCTCATTCAGGGGTTCATGCCTGGTTTTGGGGGGGAATTTGAAATGCTTGGAGGAAGGGTGTGTGGGTCCCCTGCCTCGTGCCTGTCTGCATAATCCACCTGTAGCTGTTCCAAGGGAGAAAGCGCTGACAAATGGCAGCATTTGTTAGAGCACACTGTAATAGAAAACCTAAAATACATTTGCCATTGTCGTCTGCTGCCCTGGGTATAGCTCTGGTCCTGGAACGCGTATCAAGAACAATTCCTCTGTTTAGAGTTTAAACATTAGCTGTAAAGTACTTACTCCAACTGCCAGTTTCCTGGGAAAAAGGTTTGCAATGACCATCTATTATCTTGGCTGCAAGGAAAGTAAACTCTTAACTGCATATGAAATTAAGCGATTCTTTTCTAGCAGTTGGAGTGTGGGTTTGGTGATAATAAGTGTGGGTTTGTGATTTAATAGGTCATTACCTACTTTGCCCATAATCACAAAGTAATAAATAACTATTGGCAAGATGGATAATAGCTAGGTCTGAGAGGCAGGAAAAAGATAAAGCAATAGGCACAAAAACATACTTTATATTCATAGAAAATGGGTCCCAGCCAAAAAATGCAATCTAAACTGATAGGAGAGCAGATTTTTATTAGATGCCTCTGATGTGGGCAATGGCTGAACATCTGCTTTCACAAGAGCTAGTTGTCGTTCTAGTTTATAAAATGTGTTTTGGACAGGTTACGTGGGAGTATCCCTTTCAGAAGAGGTAATTCCATAGCTCACAACCCAGACTCATGGGCCCATGGACCTGGACTTCCCTCTGAAAGACCACACCAGGTTTTTGGGCCCAGCTGATCAAAAGCTGTCAATGCTTCTCTGTTTGCTTGCTGCCCCATTCAACATCTGCTGCAGCTGCTTTGAGTTGTTCTGACTCTGGGGCACACGGTGCTGTTCCTCATCCCTTCCTTTCTTGTGATACCTTACTCAGCTCATGTCAAACAAATAGTGGCATCATTTATAATTTCGTGTTTTCCCAGCCCTATTTGTTCCCTTCTGTGCAATGTAATAGTCATAATATTGCAGCTTATCACATCACATCAGTTTTGTCACAAACTCATCACGCTTTTGTTGGTGTCTAGATATGCTGTGCGGAGCCCCAGGCCTGCTTTGTAGTGTGCAAGGAAGTACAAGAGGAACTGAAATCCAGATGCAGCAACAAACTACCCCAGGGCTGGGCAGGGAGGATGGCGTGGCCGGGGTGCTCATCCCCAACTCTAGTTCTCCATTTCTTTCCTCTCTGCCGCTCCTCTTCGCTTGGCTGGTGCCACAAAATGACAATGCAGGCAATATGTGGATGCCTTTGAGGTGGTCTAGTTCTGGAAGTGTGAAAATACAGTCGTGCAGTTCTGAGCCTGACATCAAGGTCAGCTGGGGGCTTTGTTCAAAATTTTTGGATTAATCGAGAGGAGGTATCCATCCTGTTCCTTCTCGGAGAGGTTCAAAGAGAATGTGTCTTTGTGTATTTTAGGGAGGTGCGGAGATGGGGGGAGGAGTGAGATGCCTGAGAAAGTGCCAATGGATGTTTGTTCGCTCTGGAACAGGGAGAAACAAACAGAGCTCTTCGTATTTCTCACCAGCCTCCCCCGTTTCCAATACGCTCGCTTTATATCAGTGAATTTTGGGAACAAAATGTGCTCAGGGAAAAGAGATTAAAATTGCAAAGCAGTTTCCTTTCCTATCAACAGAACTGACAGAAAAATGACAAAATGCTTGTGGGAATGATTAGAGAGAGTGAATGTTCTCATTCATGTCATGTCGTATATTGCTAATTTATATGTATTTGTTTTCATACCAATCTGGCAAATTTCAGGAAAGAATCTGCCAGGAATCAATGGGAAAAATAGGCCTGTATTCTTTTGGAAATTAATAATAAGTATTTGCTGTGTTTTATTTGGACTTTAATAACATCTGTAAGGAGTGATGGATACCAGGAGTGGAAAGAGGCAGTGAGAGGAGGGAGGGGGCTCACAGCAGGACTCGACACTGGGACCTCCTGCTGTTTCTGCTGCGGGGTCACTCCATGCACTCCCTCCACTCTTCAGTCCTTCCTGCAGGAAAATGAGGAGGTGAGGTCTCCAAGTATCTTCCGTAAAGGAGGAAGGCTCCATGTTTCCCATACCCGTTAAATGTGCCCTTGACTGTTGACTTTTTAGGGTTCCATTCTTTCCTCTCCTTCCTGCTTGCTTCCTTCCTGTCTCTCAAGAAATGGTTACCATGCCCTGGGTGATACAGCAGTTAATAAATGCAGAATTTTAATTAGGTATAAACATTCCTTCACCTGCTAGGACAATACTGTCCTCAGCCATCTTTTGGCCATTCCAATTTTCGATGTGTCAGTAGTCTGAAAATAGGATATTCTCACCTTTGATTTTTCCTTTTATTTTTACCCTGTTATTTGGTAACATTTCCATGGATCACTCTAAATATCCTCTAATTTCTTCAGCTGTAATTTGGTTGCTTTTTCCATAACAAGTAGGGAGCTATTTAAAGTTCCAGTGACTCTGATGATTCCAATGTCATGAAGTTGAAATAAAATTCTCCTCACAAGCCTGAGGACAAAAAAAAAATTAATCTGGCATGTTCACCTGACTTCTCAGAACCATTCAGGGGCCCAAATCCTCTTGATTCCCGTGTCTTTGGAGATTTGCCTTTAATGTTTCAATATTCTCTAAAGGTGCTGATTTAATTTAATTATCATTCAGCCTGGTTATACAGGTTAGTTTTTTCAGTCTTTCCTGTTAAAGTAGCACCTACACCTCCTTACTCACTTCTGTTACTGATTTTATCTCCAATTGCATCCCAACCTGAATCTTTTGGCAAGGTTGTTGCCTTCTAGGTTTTTCAGCCTGATTGTCAGGAACATGATACAGCCAAGAATAGACTGGAAAATACGGTTTTTGCTAGCCTGTTTCTACAGAGAGAAAATTAAATTCAATGCAAAGAAGCCCTTGCTCTCTAGCAGAACTCAGTTGATATCATGAGAAAGGGGTGAGCATCCTGTATTTTATTTTCTCCATCCTGTGGGGTTTTTTCAGAGCTGGATATGTCTGGTAGGATCACGTCATACTCTGGGGGCAGAAGGAACATCAGCTCAGCACTTTCAATAGAAGGAGAAGCAGAATTGACCCAGCTTATCCAGAAGCTTGTACATGGCAAAGGGGTGAGGAGGAAATGCTGGTCTTGGAGGGCTGATGGATTCATTTACTGGAACTGTCTGAAGTCTTTCTGTTTGGCCTGGCTCTCCTCTGCCTTGGTGTAACACGGGCGTTACCAGCCAGACGAACCCATGTGCGCAGCAAAAAGGCAAAGAGATTAAGGGTCAGGATCTGTGAATTTTACCCATGTTGTTTTGGAAGAAAAAGTGCTGTAAAGAGAACACAAACAATTAGGGCATATGCTGAGTTTGTTTATCTTCAGAAGCCTGTGGTAGGTGTGCCAGTGCACTGGTGTTCAGCAATTAACAATAAAGGCAGACGGCAATTAACCACATGTCTGCTGTGAGTGGTAATGCAAGTTATTTGTATTTAACCTTCATGATTCATGAACCACTTTCATTCTTGGAACTAAAGAGAAAGGCAAGGAATGTCTTAGAGCCTGATGTTGCCATGTGAAAAATGATCAGACATCAGTAACTAGTAATGAGAAAACTTATATACATAAAAATATTTATATTTTCTCCCATATTAGCAAATGAAATAGAATAATTTATCATACATATCCATGTATACATGCATACACACATATCTATGTACGTATCTATTTCTCTGGTAACAGTAGGGTTCTGTTTCTGGGAATTTCAAGCTGTATTTGCTTTTAGAATCTCAGAGCAGAAATATGCTGAAACCAGTGGAAAAAGTCTTATCAGTATCAATGGCTGTTGCATTTGGACTGCTGGTAAAAACGCCACCATAGGAGCTATAGGCTTTAGAGGGTTTTTTGCCTAGTTGGGTTTTTTCCCTAGGTATTTCTGAAGGAATTAGAGTTATTTAGGAAAATCAGCCTTTATAGGATTCGGTGTTTAAAGGAATGTGTTGGGGCACCCAGGCTGTTGGAATCAAGCCTGTTCTGATGCCACATCATTTTTTTAAAGGTTTTTGAATTGACAGACAGCCTTCATGAAGAATTGTCATGGGGACAATTACAGAGCTGGGTCTTTTATAAAAATATATCCTGGCCTATCCTAATTTTGATTTATAAAATAATATCATATCAGAATTACATACACTCTGAGATCACTTTTTCTTTTTCCTTGAACCAGAGTTCTGTCGCAAAGCTTGTTTTTGCTGGAATGAGGTTTAGCAACCAGTTTGTCTCATTATAGGTAAACAGATACATTTTGGACAGTTTTCCATTGAACAGCGTATAAATCTAGGCTTAAATGTAATGAACTGGCTCCAAAAAGTGTACTGGAATATTGATTTTTGTGAATTAATAAGATATTGTTTTCTGGTTTTTATGGATTAATACTTAGCTACAAGCTGTTCGGGATTTGGATAGAGAATATCCTAGTGGTAAAACGCAATTTTATTTTGGAAATGGAAATGCTTCATGAGGGAGCAATTGGATTGGTGGACAGATTGTATTAAAGGGTAGCAAGGGAGAGCCACAAAGTGCCTTTATTGCTTATTCTTTCAATACAAGTAATAAGTATTGACGACCTAATGTGAATCCAATGAAAGGTTTTTTTGAAAATAGAGATTGGAGGGCTGTTAGTTTTTAGGCTGTGCCTAAAAGTGTCATCTTAGAAAAACCAATTAAAATGAGGTATTTCGGAAGGAAAACAACAATCTTTTTAGCATAAAAAGAAATAATTTAAATTGTGCTCCCTTTTATGGAAATGTAAAACTTAGCTTGGAATCAAAAGCTTATTTAACACTTTCAGTGAAATGAAATCTTCTTTCCTCCTGCTGTCCCTGTTTCCATTGAGAACTCCAAAATTTTCCAATAAGGACTTTTTCAAAGGTGAATTTTCTCAGGGGAATTTTCTTTCAAATCCATCTAATAACTGTGTCAGGGAGCACTTCAGATGTTCCACAGTGAGATGAAAAGAGGTCAGGATATTGTAAGAGGAGCTGAAGGATGAGAAGAGTGATTTGAGCTGCAGAGTGCCAGGCTTGGGGCAGCGCAGCAGCGGGCTGAGCGTGACGGACAGCTCGAGGGGCGGAAACAAGAACGTGCTCCGGAATCTGGGATCACCCCGGGAATTCACTGTGCCCTGGTCACCTCAGAGCTGCCGGGCTCTGGAGCAGGTGAAGTGCGGTGCTGACAGCACTGGGAACAGTGTTTTGAGCTGTACTGCTCCAAAAGGATCTGCACTGCAGCTTTTGGGGGACAAGAGCAGAGCCCAGGAGTTTTGCCATCCTTTCCTTGTCTGCAATTGCTCAGCTCTGCTAATGCCAGGTCTGATCTCAAATGCAATGCTGGGGTAACTGCACTGGTTGCACACGAGTTAATCCTCAATTGTTCAACTGAGAGCAACACCAAGGCCATAATCTCTGCTACAGAGCAGTCACAAACACAACAAATAAATAGCCATTGGCATAGCTTCAAGAAAAGTGTTCCAGAAGTTGTTGTTTTCTGGCCATGAAAAGACCTGTAAGGAAGCGTTCCTGTAGGGAACTGTAGGTTGCACCTGAAATGTAAATCAGGTTCAATATCATCAGACTTGTTAGTCCAGCCTTTGGTGCTGCTTGATAAACAGGCAGCTCATGGAGCCTTGACCCCTGGCTGGCTGGGCATTAACAAAACCCTCGGGCAGCCTTTAACGGGTAGGTGCTGACAGAGGCTGGGGAGCAGAACCCTTGTCTGTGCGTTCTGCAGGAAAGGGATGAAAACCTTGAGCGTCCTCCATTGCAAGGAATCTTAGCTGGATCTCAGGGACAGGAGCACAGACATGACTCCATCTGTGCCCCTAAAACCCCAAAGACATTGGGCTCTGCTACCGAAGCAGGTCTGGGGCAAGCACAGCTGGGCACAGCTGGGCACAGCCCGGCAGGCAGCGCGTGCACTGAGCTCTGGGGAGGGATTTGCTGTGCAGGCACAGCATTGCCTCAGAGAGCTCCTTGATCAGAGCAGAAATATTTAATCAGGTCTGTCTCCTGTAACTGTCATGTAGAGAAAACAGGGCTACAAATTGGATTTGTGTGATCAATGGGCAAGAAAGACCACTTTATCCACCTCAGCAGTGCTGGTGTACAGCCCCAGGCTCTGGTGACAGCAAGGTGCCCGCATGGCAGGACCGACTCTCTCCTGCCTGGGGACACAAGCTCTTCTGGAACCATACACTGGTCGTTTTTAAATATTAGCCACAATCTTGCCTTCTTGTATGTCAGTAGAAAATCAGCTGCTGAGTTTAGAAAGAGCATGGTTTTTCTTATTGCAAAATCAAAGGAAGAATTTGCACTGATTTCTGAAGGCAAGTACAGCACCTCAGCATTCAAATCGCACAGTAATATTTGGGTACCTAAAAGTTTGGTTTGGAATTTATTCACATTCACGAGTGAATTAGGAACCTGCACATGGTTTTTGGAAAGGTCAGGGCTACCGTGGAGAGCATGGTGCTGGGTCTGACTCAAACAGAAAGGGGTTCAGAGCCTGAGCACATCCCCTGCAGCCAGGTCTGGCACCACAAAGCCATTGTTAAATGATCTTCCAGACCGGACACTTCACAGTTTCAAACATTTGCAAAGCATGAGCATCACAGCGGGTCTTCATGAATCTAATGGCACAGTAAATTTAGTAAATAAATAAATAACAAACAGCAGAGATGATGAGAGCCACGTCTGAAATTTGTGTCTTACTGAGTATTGGCACAGTGACTTGGCAGGGTCTTTGGAAGGTTTTGAGTTACCTTGGTGAATAACAAAACAATTTTTAAATTTTCTCTCTTTGTACATTAGAAATGGACTTGTAAAAGAGGAGCTGCCAGCCACAGAGTTGGTCTCCCCATGAGCCTGGAAGAGGTTGATAGGATGAAGGGTGCAGCTGTGAAACCCCCCAGACCATGGAGATCTGTAGGATCTGTTTGGAAAGGAGCACAACTGAATCCAGGTATGAGAGGGAAATGGGTGATGGACGTGAAATGACAGGTGTAGCAGCAGCGACCTCTGTTAATGTTTGTTCTGTGAAAAAAAAAGCACAGAAAACCACCTAAACCCCAGAGACTGGGATCTACAGTGACAATTCCTTACTTCAGGAAATGAAGCTTTTCTGAACAATACCATCCTCTGTCATGCCTAATCAAACTAATTAAAGAACACTACCACACTTTATTAATGTAATTTATCTCTTGCCTGAGGTGAACTATATTTATGCTCCAGTTACTCAGACATTACTGCTCTGTGTTTGAAGGAATGGTGTTATTCAGTGATGTTTGTGTTCCACAATATCAGGCAGTAATTGAACAAGCGCCTGGGAAATTGGGTATTTCCTACTCAGAAAAGCTTCTGTGGGGAATGTGTTTTTTCACAGGTATGTTGGTAAACAGGCTGCACTTGGGCATGCCCTTATTTGAGTTGCCAGTGGAGGCCTACACTAGCCAAACTTTTCAAGCCAAAATTAATCTATAAGCATTAAGGATGCGAGTGGTCTGTTTAACTGAACGCACGTGTTCACATCATTTAATGAATCGGGGCTGGGAGGCCAAATTTATTCCAGCTGAAGATCTGGCAGGGAAAGGGTAGTGTGTACTGAAGGAGGAAGGAAGGAAGTTAGTTAGTTCTGGAGATTTAAAACATTAAAGAAAATGTCAGTAGAAAAAAAAAGTACTTATTTTAAATGGTATTAATGGCTTCCATGAGCATGGCCCTGACGCAGCTGCCGTCGCAGGGCTCGTGGGCACCGTGCCCACCCGCCTTTGGCACCCGCTGGCAGCAGCAGCTCAACGTCATTTATGGAGCAGGGCGCTGGGAGACAATGGAAAGCATCGCCCAGAACCGGCTGAGAGGTTTTTTGGGGATTGCTCGCAATTTGCTGCTGCTGGCTTGATTAGAGCAGAAGAGAGGAGAGCGAGGAGAGGAGCACGGGGCTGCCAGGGCCGGGGTGGGCAGGGCTGGGACGGAGCTGGAGCTGCCAAGGGATGCGCGCGTCCCTCCTGCCGTCCCTGCACAGCTGGGCACAGCAGCTCAGCCGGCTCACGGCCGCTTTGGCCACCTGTCCGTGCTGTTTGCCCTCGGCTGAGACTAGCCCTGGCCACCGGACAGGAAACCACTGGGGCTGGTCTGCAAAGCACACTCGGCAAGGACACTGCGGGTGGTCTTTGTCTGCCCTACCTCACCCACATTTTACATGGGTAAGATGGGCCCTTTCCTGCCAGGGACCTGACTTTGGGATGAAGGGCAGCTGGGATTTGTGGACATCTGAACCCAGAACTGGGCATTAATGCAGTTACTGTGCAATTTTACTCAGGTTGATTTAGAGAATTTCACAACTAAATTTAAAGCACTGTGAAGTAGGATGACATGTGGGGAACAATACTGTGTTATTTTATTTTTTTTTAATCTTGGCTTATATTTAGTGTTTTCCTAAGTGAGTTCTTTAAAATATCTGACAAGTATCTTCTGTCTTATAAATAGGTTGAACAGAATTTTATTAAGATTTTTGCGTAAATCCTTTTTACCCAGCTCTCAGGTAGATTTTGGCAGTTTAAAACGCCTTCTAAGAGCAAGGGAAAAGGGGGTTTTATTCTCTGTGAATAAAAGAATAGCAAATTTCCTTGGGTAGTGGTTAAAACTCTTTTGGGTTTTCCTGGAAGAGAACAATGACTCGTGGCCATTGATAAAGCACGCCTTGGCTCTGTGTTGGTGACAAGTGCAGTCACGGGCATTGCTGGGCTGGATCCGAGTGCATCTGCCACTGAGAGCTCACAGCCTGGCTTGGGGGACAGAGCAGGAGCGAGCTCCCAGCGTGCTGTGCTTGTGGCTCCAAACCCAAAGTACAGGCTGCAGATTTGTCCCAGGGCGGAGTCTCCTTGGCAGCCTGTGCTCTCTTGCATACCAAGTGCTCCTGCGTTAAAAAGTTGGACGGCAAAAAAATAAATCCTGGTGCTTTTAGAGTAAAAGGCAAGGCCTGGTGTCTCACATGTTCTAGGAACATGCCTCCCTGACTGCCAGCTCAAAATTTAGGGTGAAAACAAAAAAAACCCCAAAGCTATGATGAAGATGACAGGATGATGTGTAAGGTGCAAACTGGCAGAGCCTGTGGTAAAAGAAGAATAGAAATTATTTTGAAATAGAAAAACATGACTGGAAAGGTAACTGAATAGAATGTTGAACATGCTGATTTTTTTCCTCATGATTCAAACAAGAAAAATCACACTACACAGTTGATCATTAGTGGATTTTTTTTTCTGGATTAGCTCATCCAGCAAAGGCATAAGGACTGAAGAAAATGGTAAAATGCATGGCACAGAAAGCAGTCATTCTGTCATAAAAAGCTGTTATAGCAAGCACAAAACATTGGCAGCTCATGCAATCAAGAAACAGCAATTAATTGAAACTGGGAGAGATATTTTTCCAGATATAAACCTGGCTTTATATTTAGGCAGCTTTTTTTGCTGTCATTTATCCGGAGGCTGTTTGAATATCAGATGTGCCAAGTCCTATCCTTTGTTGCCTTGGACCTGTCGGGCTCCCCTGGCATTGCTGCCAAAGGCTCTTCAAGGCTGTGCTCACCCAAGATCCTTGTGGCACACACTTGTGGCACTTGTGGCACTTGACTGCCCTGGTCCTGCCCTGTGGCGAGTGGTGGCCTCTCCCCCTCTGCCAGGTCAGTGTGAACTCTGGGGCTTGGCGAGGCACAAGCGCTTCTCACCGAGAGGAGAACAGCAAGTGACTTCTAGGGCACTGCCCTGGACAAAAACTGGCAACAGGTTTTCATTACAAAGAAAACCTGAGCATCTGAGATTTCTGTCTTGAAATCAGTGACCTGTGCCTGGAAGAGGGCAAGATACTGTAGTTCAAAAGAGTCTCAGTCTTGCTCCCTGCCTCAGTAAAAATGAGAGAAAGCAGGATTGCAGCTGAAAGGGAATTGGCTTTGGAAATTCCAGAGCAGTGCACTGCTCTGGAATAAATAAAGCCCCCTCTCCTCCCTTCTCTGGGAAGGGTCTCCCTGGAGCTCAGGCAGGCAAGTGAAGCGCAGCAGAATTGAACTGGTTCAAGAGGAACTGCATGAAAGAGTTTGGTGACCCTGCCAGGTTTATTGCTTTATTCATTATTTATGCAGACAGCAGCTGCAGAACAGATTTAAGGACTGACTACAGTAAATAAAGGGCTGACAGGGCCCAGCTTTGCGCTTCGTGGCTCTCGTAGCGCTGTGCTGGTTTTGGTTCAGATCCTGCTGGCGGGAGCAGCTCCCACCCAAAGCCAATGGCCTGCTCTGGGTGGCAGCAGCAGAGCAGGGATGGGGCAGTGCCCTTGTCCTGGGGGCTGTGGGGGGGTGTCGAGCAGGGGTTCCTCCTCCAGCACCTGCACGGTAATACAGACACTGTATGGGAAATCTCTTGCTTAAGATATGGGGTATCTGTCCCTTCCACCACGCAGGGTCACCTAAAACACAGAGCTGCCAGCACCTCCAGGGCCCGTACTGCATCCCCCCCTGGGTCACAGCTGCTCACAGGGGCAGCAGCAAAACTGCACCTAGACAAAAGAGGAGAGCTCTACTTTTTAAAAATTTATTTATTTTTTATTTTTATGGGGTAGATAACGCATTTTGTTCCGTTTGGTGTGATGTATTTCATACCTCTGTCTTGGCCAAAACAGAGCTTTAATAACAGACGTGGGGAGAAAGTGCTGACTGAAGGTTGTGCTGTTTGTATAAAACTGTTGCTCAGTGTCCAGTGATGACGCAGCCTCTCGGCATAATTTGAGTAAGATCTTACTGTCTGTGCTTATAGGAAACGGATCCCATGTAAATCCCTGTCTGTGTGCGTTGCTGGTGTCATCGGGCTGCTGGGTGTGTGCAAGGGGCGGCTCTGGGGCAGCAGCAGTCTGTCCCTGTCCGGTCTGTCC
>VZTX01014921.1:0-28521 GCA_013400915.1 Pardalotus punctatus
CTTCCCTCACCGTCGGCAGATTATTAACCAGTTTACTTCTGATAACTAATCTAAGTACAGGTTTAAGGAAGCCATAAATTCCCTCCTTTCTCAAGGTGTTTCAGGCACCAAAAAAGTGCTAATAATAGAAAACTTAATGTTTTTCACAAGCTTGTCTACAGTGAACAAGGAGAAACTGGTTCAGACTGTAACCAACTCAGAGGTAAAGTTATTTTTGTTCAATGTTGTTCACCACAAGGTAAGGGAAGAAATTTTATGTGATAGATATCCATAATAACTCTGGGACCAGACAGGCAGAGGCCATAGAGTAAGACATCAGCTCCACAAAATGTATGCTCAGATAACTTTAAACGGGAGTATAGGCTGTGATAGCTCTTGGGAGGGTGTAGATCTAATGTTCATTTATTTCCCCTCTGTTGTCTGTCAATAATTAGCTACTACCTCTACCTGTACCGTTTTAGTGAAAATTTCCATGAAGACTACTTATACTTTAAAGCCAGTCTGCAAATGTCCCTAGCTGTAACTAAAAAAACCCCCAAAAAACCCAAAACCATTCAATTAATGAGTCACATCCAATTCACGTAGGAAATGCAGAGGCATAAATTGTCTGTGGCTTCTTTAAGGCTTTTTCAACCCAAATGAGAGCTTCCTTACAAAACAGGCCCAGTAGCTGTTTTCTTCTAGGCGCTCTGTCATCCCCTGAGAGACAGGAGCAGCACTGATTTGATCCTGAGTGAGGGTGTGGTCTCAGTGTCACCCTGAGCTGATCTTAGGCCCTGTTGCTGGTAAAAGAAGCAATTCTGCTTCTCGTGTGATATCCAGCTGCTCAAGCTTTCCACGTGTTTGCATGTTTGTAGGGGTTCCTCAGCCATGAGACATGTCAACTCTCTGATCTTACTGAAGTTCAGTACTTCTTGCTTGAAGGCACAGTTTTCAACCAGATCAACAAACTTATCTGACTTGCCAAATAATTTCTGATTTTGATAGGAAGGAGAATACGTGCCTGAGAGCAATCTCCCTTTGCAGTGGCAATTCCATCATGGAGAAGCTTAACCCAACATTGATATTATGCTAAATGTCATGAACACATTTTGCACCACCAGAACCAACTGGTTTTATGTCTTCAGTGTTTCCTTATGTAAATTCCATTAGCACTGTGTCTCAAAGGGTAATATTGTCGAACACAGCCTGCCAGTGTCAGCATCTGGTTAAGCTGACTTCAAACACAACCACTGCACTTGCATGAAAAACCTGCATGTTGCAGCAGGAAGTCTTTGGGTCTGTCTTTATGCACCTGCAAGAGCACTAGACCTACACCTAGGCACAGTCTAGTTTGTGCTATGGGGCCAGAAAACCACAGACAGAGTCCAGACCTCGAGCTGAGTTCAACACTTACATGGGCAGCTACCCCAGCATTAGAGCCTCATGATCTAAGTTTCACCTGATGGCTCAAGACGTTCAATTACCTATATATGAATATGCAAGCACACAAGGTCATATACCATAATCTAGGCATTTTATTAACCACATGATCATAATTTTCAGAGCTTCTTCTACAACAAGATAAAGGCAATGAGGCTGCGTTTTTTCTGTATGTTGCAGGAGTGTATAACATCAAACAGCACACACAACTTTAAAGTGATTTATAAACTTCCAGCAATTTTCTATAATCTTTCCTATCTTGTTATGGGTACCAGCAAATTTTCCCCAGGTTTATTCTGGATAATGCATGTCTGACAGATAATTATTTCTCAGAAAACACATTCCATGCAAAATATTTATTTTGTAGCACGGTGATGCTGTATGTAATTCATCAGAGAATTGTAGCATTGCATCATATCTCACTGGATCAATTTTAATGAGTGATTTCTAACATAAATTTCTGCTGTGAGAAGCAGAAAAATTGTGGTCCCTGCAGATGTATTCTTCAACTCCCAGATTTCCTATCCCAGATACAAAGCCCTAAAAAAATACTACTGTTTCACTGAAAAAAACAGTTGAAAGTAACCTTATCATGCCTGATCTATGGCAAGATGACAGTAGTACTATCAAGGCATTTCACGTATGTGTTTGTGAGTGCATACACAAACATGCAAATCCCATGGCCACCTAGCAGTCTCCTCATATTAAGGACGGGGGTTCTAAAACTGGGCATTACAAGATGAATAAGACAAGGTACAGTTATTTGTACAAGAAGTAAATGAAAATAAGAAAGTCATGACCTGTATGAGAAGGACCTTTCTCCCCCAGCAGTACTGTTACAAGCATCTCAGACACATACTGTGCAAAAAAGGATGAGACCTCCACAACATTGCCCCAGGTCCCAGACCTTTGCCTTTCCTCCAGGTCTTTTACCCCAGATCTGCTGATGTGTAATGGAAAACCAGGTTAAAGAGGCAATCGTCTCACCAGTCTAGTGAACCCTGGCCTTCCCATGATTTCATGCAAATTAGTTTGGGGGCAAATTAATTTAAAGATGAGAAATGAGAACTGCCTCTGCTGATACGTCTCCACATAGCTGTGCAGAGAAGGCCACCCAGGTGCAGGAGCAGGTCCTGGAGTGCATAATGAAAAACAGGGCTTTTAAACAGATAGCCTTATTCCTGTGGCCTGGAGGGCCAAGTTCTTGATTCCATTAATAAGGAGGAGACACTTCCTCCTAAGGGAACTCTGCAATGCCACTGTAACTTTTCCTTTTTCCTAGTCCCCTTTCACAGCTCTGCTTGTGGCCAGCTGTGAGGTAGTGCTATTCTACTTCCTTGGATATTCATGTTGCATATTTTGTTCCAGCATAAGAACTGCCCTCTTTGTTGTGGTTATGCACGTAGCTGCTGATCACTCACACTCACTTTTTCCATGGACTATCTCCCACCCCATTCCACCCATTTGCCCTGACATTGTGCAGGATACTTCAGTGAATAACAGAGCAATCTCTGGTTATTCTGTACAGACACTGTAGTGTATGCTCATCACCCTGCTGCATGTGTGATGTGGATGCAAATGCACACCTGACACTGCTAAATTTTGCAGTGGTCCTGTTCCTACAGCTAAAGGCAGAAGACAAAAGAGAGACACAGTCACTATGGAAAGCAACTGTGGTGTCGTGAGGACAGCACAACCTGACTGTGGCTTTCTGGCTAGCTTTCTCTGCCTTTGGGAACTATAACCTACTCTAGTCCTTTCTGCTGTCAGCAACTATTTTTTACCCTCAGCTGCCTTTAATGCATGGGCCATTAATGCACTGTGGATACAGAGCCAATATTCATCCCCTCACTTAGCCAGACATCTGGAGCTCAGTGGCATTTGACCTCTCCTTTGCTCTGGACCAGGCAGCATGGGCAGGTTTCATTACATTCCCTGGTGCCTTTATGTTGCCACACAGATGGACACTCCAGACTCTGATGTGGATACCACACTCCTGCCTTGGCTCCAGATGTTTTCTTCAGACAGTATATGTAAGTAAAGGAATCAACAGCTAATTTCATGAAGGGAGGAAGGGAGGGGAGTTATTACTACGAAAACAATATTGTGCTTGCAGGGAAAATACTTTGGATGTAAGAACTTCAAAGTAGGACAAGAATGATAAGAAACAGATCTCAATCAGAGGTTAATTTCCTGTTTTCTATTCAAAACAGTCCTATGTCACAACCAGTTCAGTATTTCTATCCTAGCTAGGTCAGGGAGATTTTATCCTAAACACTACCCATTGCTATGATGAGAATATGAAGAAATAACAACACACATAATATTTTTTCTACAAAAGATTTTGACCCGCTGTCTTTCTGCTGTTCTGGTAACCAAACGGTGAATATGGGTTCCCAGAACCTACTACCATGATTAGTAAAACTTCTATCCCTTTGGCTCCCCACTGCGATTTAATCTATAAAGCAGATCTCAGTACTGTTCAACTTGTCTATAAACCTGGCCTTGTCAACCCTCTTCATTACCTTTAGCTCCAGGCTGGTGTTCTGACCTCCCAGTTAAGTGAGAGCCAACTCCCCTCTAGGAATTCAGCCTCTGCTGCATCCCACCCCGTAGACCACCAGGCTGCTACACTCACATCATAGTTTTCTCTCCCTGGAGGTGCCATCAGTCTCTTTCTGGCCATCTCTGGGTTTTTTTCTTCATGAAAATCACAGAATCACACAGAATCACAAAATAAGTGAAGTTGGAAGGGGCCCACAAGGATCATTGAGTCCACCTGCTTGCCCTACACAGAACACCACAAGAGTCACACCATGCCTGAGAGCATTGTCCAAACACTTCGTGAACTCTGTCAGGCTGGTGCTGTGACCACTTTCCTGGGGACTCCAGCCACCCTCTGGGTGAAGAACCTCTCTCTAATATCCAACCTAAACCTCCCNCTACCTAAACCGTTCCTGACACAGCTTCAGGCCATTCCCTCAGGCCCTGTCACTGTCACCACAGAGAAGAGATCAGTGCCTGCTCCTCTTCTTCCCCTCACGAGGAAGTTGTAACTGCAGTGAGGTCTCCCCTCAGTCTCCTCCAGGCTGAACAGACCAAGTGACCTCAGGCACTCCTCATACAGCTTCCCCTCAAGGTCTTTTACCACCTTGTAGTCTTCCTTGAGACACTCTTTAAAATCTTAATGTCTTTCTTACATTGTGGTGACCAAAACTGCACACAGTGTCCAAGATGAGGCTGCACCAGTGCAAAGCAGTAGGACAATCCCCTCCCTTGACCAGCTGGTGATGCTTTCTCTCTTTAGTTTCCATTTCTATTTCATAACTCTGTCTCAGTTTATGCATCTCTGTTAATGGACTACACACGTATGTTCTAATACACAACTTTGTGGTGCTAGGCTGAGCAGATAGGTCAAGTTTTTGTAGTACCCAGCTCCATTTCTACCTTTGTTACATTTATTTTTCAATTGATTTATAATCTCTTCTTTGCATTTTAAGGCCTCCTCCTGACATTTGCTTTTACTACTGTTTAAAATTACAAATAATTGTAAATATTGTTAATTTATAGAAGATTTTGGCTTTGCAAAATTTGGCCTGAACCACAAAATAATATTTTTGGAGACTATGAAGAAGCAGTCAAATATCACCAAGCAATGAAATTCAACTGACTATAACTTTTGAGACCTTACTCACAGTTTCTTGTTACTTTCTTTGTCCATTTAATAACTATAGGTCTATCCTCAACACCTACCAAACTGAGACTTGGATAAAAAAAATCCTCCTTTGAATTACCCATCTAACTAGTTTTGCAACTGTGACATACATAAGGACTAACAAACACACACTTTCTTTTGCTTTATGTATTGGTATTGACATTCAAATACCACACAGTCAGCTCCTTTGACAGTTTGTTCCAGAACAAAAATCCTGAAAAAGAAAAAGTCCTGTCCCTTTCCCTAAATTAGTGTATATCCTAGAGTACTGTTCCTAGCAAGAAGGAATAATGAAGATATTTTCTGGATTCTAGAACAGCAGCTAGTCCTCAGCCTCTATACTGGCATCAAAATGCAAATGTAATCTGCATGGTTATGAAGTATTTGCAACCTAAAACCAATACATGTCTACATCTAATGAAATAATAGGGACGAATCTGGGCTTCCTGAAAGGACTGTGGCTTGCAAACAGTCCAGCTACAGGCAGTACCTGCTGCTGAAAACACGTGCTCTGAGAAGGCAGCTCTAATGGACTCAGGCTTTTAGCTAGAATGCCAAGGATAAGTTCTCCATTCACATCTCTAGCTTTCCTGTCTTTCCTGCAAGGATGCATTATTATGTATAATAAAGGAGCCAAGAGTAGAGATGAAAGTCAAAACAACTGTGTGTTTGTGTTTGTGTTTGATGTGTTTGTGTTCATCTAGGGTTATCTAAGGGTGTTCAGGTACACAGATGGACAGAAAACTAGAATACTTTATTTTATCAAATGTACGGTCCATAAAATCAAACACATCATTCAAATTACCCTTTAAGTCAGGTAATATCTGTTAAAGCATCAATATGCCATATGTAAAGGTGTAAAGATGAGCATAACAAATGAGGGAAGTTAAAACACTTGACAGTGTCAAACTTGGCTTTGAAGCAGCATGTCCACAGCTGCAAAACTGTGCAAGCACTCAGTAGTGTGAAACTTTGATGAGTTTCTCTGACAATTTTGTTGTTCCATACCAAAATGCCATGTGCAAGCATAGGTTAGAAGGTCTGAAAAGGGCTTTGTTGTTGCTCTCTGCAGTTAGTTCTGTGACTATATCTTTTTGGACCCTCACCATTACACACTATACATATATATATATATATTTAAATGTACTAGATACACTTCTTAGATAACAGCCACGGTGTCATCAGTAGAGATAAAACACACAAGACATGAGCCACAAAGCTACTTTCTTTGAAACTAAATCAATCATGATAGTAAAGATCTATACAGGTATTTACGAGGGTAAAAATTTAAAATGGCTCCAGAAATAAAATGTGTGGTTATGCATTCTTTCTATTGATTTCTGTATTGCTTTTAGGCTTCTGCATACCCAAGGCATGCAGTGCAAACAAGAGCTTGGCACACTTTGAAGATTATGCCAAATTCTGCTTGCTTTATGCAAGGAGGTGAATTCAATGATACTGCTTCTGTGCATAAGGCAGAAAAAATTTAGTCCCAAGTTCCTCATTTCCTTGGCAAACAGTCCTTATAAAGCATGCTGCCAGTTATGCAAGCTTCTAAGCCGTGTATTTAATTGGGTTGTTTATATAAGAAGAAGCATGTATTTGCTCAAATGCTGTCCAGTTCAAATTCTATGCCATAGCTGTAATTTCCATATAAAGTCATGCTTTGAGGCATTAGAACACTCCTTACTGAAAATCCTCTCCCACTGATGTGGCAGTAATGGCGTGGGTGAGGGCTACACAATGAGGGACTTTAAAATTTTATTTCCATACAGCACCTTTCTTCTTCTTTGTTGGGAGTTTGATGGGTGAAGATAAGGCAACAAGGAGCACCAGCCTTTCTGGTTTTAATGGACTCAGGATATTCACAGTAATTTACATGTTGCATATACAGCTATCTGGCATGGAATAGGCTGATATTAACCCTTCTAATAATTCAGCAGGGGTAGCAGAAGACATCAATCACTCAAAAAGAATCACCTGAGATATTTGGTACGTGATTAGCATTGGTCCCTGTATATTGTCAAAAAAAAAGGAGAATTTTGGGTCTCAGCAAAAAATTATTAAAATCTTGATGGAAGAAAGACAAGACAGATAGTGGCCAACAGACAGAAAAGACAGAGAAAAAGGGCTCTTTTCTGTACATAGTCTAAGTCTGTTCTGACTCTTGTATCCAAGTCAGAGTTTGCTGTGGGCCAACACTACATAGGTAAGCAGAACTACAACTTCTTACTTACAAGAAACCCTCTCAGATTCCTGGATAGCTGTTGAATGAACCTGAAACATAGAGTGGGAATTCCACTGATTCATGTGGGATTGAGTTTTCTCACATTTAACTTGGTGGAAATACCAGTACAGTCCCTGGAAATGATTTTTAGCCAATATCATTTCAGGAATAGTATATTCAGAGTCCATCTGCTGGGTAAGGATAAAGAACCCTTGCTAATACAGTGTTAAGAGCCCATAACTGCACAACATCTGCGAAACTGACTCTGCATGGAGTTCCTGAAGAGTGTGGTGCATTGGTTTAGCATGGCAAGGTTTTTTTAGCTGGGGGGCTTCTGTGAAAAGAAGAGCCAGTGCCAGCTGGCTCCAAGATGGACCCACCACTGGCCAAGGTCAAGCCCATCAGCAATGGAGGAAGTGCTTCTAGGAAAATGTATTTAAGAAGGGGAAGAAAACCTGCACAGCAGCAATCACAGTCAGAGAAGGGAGGAGTACATGAGAGAGCAAAAGCTCTGCAAACACCAAGGTCCATGCAGAAGGAGGGACAGGATTTGCTTCAGGAGCTGGAGCAGACATTTCCCTGCAGCCCCTGGTGCAGCCCAAGGTGAAGCAGCTGTGCCCTGCAGCCTGTGGGGGTCCACAGTGGAGCAGAGACCCACCTGCAGCCCATGGAGGAGCCAACTCTGGTGGAGATGCATGCACCTGAAGGAGACAGTGACCGCCTGGGAAACCTGTGTTGGAGCAGGCTCTTGGAAGCACCTGCGGCCCCCTGGAGAGAAGAACCCAGGCTGGAGCAGGTCTGCTGGCAGGACTTGTGACCCCACAGGGGTCCCATGACAGAGCAGCCTTTTCCTGAAGGATAGCACACTGTGGAAGGGATCAACACTGGAGCAATTTGTGAAGAACTGCATGTAGCCCGTGACAAGGACTCACATTGGAGAAGTTTGTGGAGGACTGTCTCACTCCCATAGGAGGGAAGAGTGTGAGGAGTAAAGCACGAACAGAACCCATTCCCCACCCCTCTGTACCCCTCAGCAGGAGAAGACCAAGAAACCAAGAGTCAAGTCTGGAAGGAAGAGAAGGGTGGGGGGAAAGGTATTGTAATATTTGTTTTTATTTTGTCATTATCTTAGTCTGATATTATTTATAATAAATTCAGCTTCTTTCTCCACAATAAGCCTGTTTTGCCGGTGATGGTAATAGGTGAGTGATCCCTCCCTGTCCTTATCCTACAAACCTTTTGTTATATTTTCTTTCCCCTGTCCAGTTGAGGATGGGATGGATAGAGCAGCTTCGGTGGGTACCCAGATGCTAACCAGTGTCAACCCACCACACACAGGAGAAGTCCAATATTCAATGCTCACACAAAAACCATTAAGACAAAAAAAGAAGGCTAGCAGCTCACTCAATTTTCATCCTTTGTCACCAGGCAGGAAGACTTCCTACTGTAGAGATCATGAACTACAGAGGGGTATAGGTATACTCCCACCAAGTGCAGCACAACATCTTTTTTTGGTCTGTCTGTCTCCTTGTCTCCTAATTTTTATGTAAGCAATGGTGAAGATGTAAGAATCTCCTTCCCCTTCAGTTTCTGTGGCCTTCAATGTGGTTGAGCACATTGCTTCTAAATTACTTTAACAAATATATAATATAGCTGATATAACGCATTCTTTGCCAAGCCTCCAGCTGAATCCCCATGCCTACTCATTCTGATGTTTCTATTGAACATGCTCAGATACTGTGGGTGTTAAGACTTCAAACATCCTAACAGAAAGGGTGTCTGCTTTCCAGGAGGCAATACTTTGCTATGAGAAGTCATCGATCACATTCTAATTAACATCAGTGAGAACTGTGCTTCATGGTCTTCTGGATATTCGGTCTGTATATTCCTCAGTTCCTCTTAGCCCTGGTTATAGGCTGTAAAATTGTCCCAGTCTTACCTTACCCTCTGATGGCATATGATTTTACAGTAATCATATCATGAAAGTGTGCTATTTTATACCACCCAGAAGTACAGCTCATTCTTACTCATTTCCATATGTATACAGATACTGCCTTGGAGATTTATTTAAGCTGTTTAGTTTATCTTAGTTTATTCCTAACTTCAGATTGGAATAAATATAAAATATGATTTCTTCATCTGTTTAATAAATTCGAAGGTAGCTTTTGCACGTTAAAAAAAATCTACGTATGAAACAGTCCTCTAAATAAACAAAACCAAATAAATAAATAAATAATAAACAACCCCAAAAATTCTTAAAACTTCTTTTTCTTGTTGCTAAAATTTGTGGAGTCTTATTACTTCCAAAGAGGTGGGGTTTTTTAGGATTCAGTGGGATTTTAGTTTCAAAATTGTTGCAGATGTTACAGGCCATCCAGTTCAAATACTATTGTGGTTTTTTTTTTTCTTTAAAATTTTATCTTTCCCTCATTATTTTCCTTCTTTGACATGGAGTAGAGGAAATAGCACTTAGGAAAAATCCCTGAGAGATCATTTGACTTAACTTTTGCAGTTTGAGTTGCTGTATATTTAATAAATTACTTAGGTAACTACTTCACCTGTTAGAAAAGTCAGTTTTAAATAAATGGAGTTGTAGAAGAATAAAATTATGAAATCTGCAACAAGCTTTACTGGATAATTTGATCACAGAAACAGTGTTGTGTACTTTGTTCCCTAGTTTTGGGGGCTTTTTCTGCACTCTTTTTCTCCTGCATATTTCTGCCCTGTGCTCTGCCCTGAAACAAAGAAGAAACATGTGCCGATATTTGCATGCTTTTTCTCCATTTTAAATGTTTGTAGTTTCAAATATTCATTGAAATGTGGTTTAGAAAATAGTGAAAGAAATCTCAGCATGCATCTTAAAACAGAATTTCAAACAAATCTCTCTTAGGGCAATGGGAAGTACATCAAACAGCATGCTTTAAAGAATGATTCATCATTTGATGTAGTTGGTGCATCATAATGTTTCCCATCTGACAAAGGCAGGTAATGCACCCTTTACAACTATGTGTCAAGTGTTTTGTTGCTGGAGCCATAAATTCCCTAAATTTTGCCTTTCATGTAGCAGCTAAAGCAAAGCAATACTGAGAAGCATACCTGTCACAGTTCTGCCCACCTGAGGACTTTCTACCTGGCTTCTCTGAACACACACTAAAGGCATTGCAAAAGGAACCTCACAATTTCTAGGGTCCTTTTTTCCTTCCTTTTTTTTAAAGTTTGTAAAGTTAGTCTGACATAAGTTGATATGTTTCATTTTCTCATACCAAAATGTATATAATTCTAGCTTTTGATAAAATTGTGAAAAGCTGAGAGCTTCCTAATATGTGCACACCTACAATATTACCAAAAAGTAATACGGTTGCATTTCAAGTTTTGATATGATCTTCCTCATTATAACATTTAAGAGTTTTATAGTCCTCTTATAAGGGCAATTTTCTTCCTTCATTCTCTGTAAGGAATAAAAATACGGCCAAAAATCTCCACAAATCATTGCAACTGAGGAATTATTTATCTAAATCCCACTGAATGCATATGAAATAAAGCAGAAGCAGACAAAATTACATCGAAAAATGACTGCAAACCAGGTAATTGATCCTAAACCTTTCTGCTCAACTTTCTGAACATGCTGCAGTTCTAATTATGACTGCAATGAAACCAGACCAAGTGCGAATCAAATATACTCCTTGCCTTTGTTATTTCTCTATTCAATCCTCTGTTCCTCTTTAGTCCAAACATAATCAGTTTTCTTTTCACCTCCAGTCTACACTGCAGACTACAATTAAACAATGAAAATCTGACATTTATCTATAGAGGAAAAATGTTTAAGGAAGCATTTAGTACATTGAAATTTTTGTTTCTCTAGTGCAGAATTAGTCCTTAATATTTCTTTATTCCATGCACTCTTCCTTCTATGCATTTTAATGTTCTTGCTCTCATTAATTTATTGGTTTGACAGAAGCCAGACTTACCTCAGCTGCTATTGGACAACACTGCTGGGTCCAGTGAGACCACTTGTCTGCTTGTATTTCCACAAAGCATGTTTGGAGGAAAATTACTGAGGAAACAACATGCATAATTAAATAACAGTGACAAAAAAAATTAAAAATCTGGCATATTCCTAACATTAAAGCGAAACGCCTTCGGGGCTTTTTTCAGCTAGGTAAGAATTGCTTCTTTGTCACTTCTCAGTGCTACACAGAAGATCTTTTCCGCTGATACGGTGCAATATGTAACAGCATAACAAGGCAAACTGCTACAAAAGTTACTATAATATGTTATGTAGCCTTTGAAATCACATGCAAGGGCATTACAGCCTGAAAGCCACGCTCTTGTCCTTAAAGGCACTTTTTTTTTTCATTGGCAGCTTGTGCTGAGTCTCCAAAAACCCTCCATGAAACTGACTTCAGACTGTACCTCTAAGCATCAGAGGAAACCTGAAACAAAGGATAGAAGCCCTCCCAAGCAGAAAACACAGGAATGGACCAATAAAAGATCCACACAGCAACATCAGCGCTGGCTCGTCTGCAGGTGGACAGCAACAAACCACTTAATAAATACACCCTTGGAACAGGAAGGAAGCATTGCAGTGACCTTTAAAAAATTTCCTTTACAAACTGACTGGGAAAAGTTCAGTGTTGTACAGGTCACTGCCTGCTTGTTTTGGCTGCCACAGTTCTTGCGCACAGTGAGCAGAGTGACAAAATTCCTGTGCTCCGTTATGGAGATGTCTCTCAGTTGCTAAGGGTGGTTCAGAGCAGCTGAGTCAACCTTCACCCACAGCCATGGACCTCAGAGAGCAGGGCTACCACTGCTACAGCATCAGGTGTACAGTAGAACACTTCCCCACTTTTATGGCTGAACACAAAGCATGCCATCCTCTCTGCCAGGCTCAAGAGGCCATAGTCTCACCAGCTGTTTATTTAATCCTGACTAATCGTGGACTCAAGCCACAGCCTTTTGTGTAGATGAGATGAAAAGCTGAAGGAGATACTGCAAGAAAAAGGAAAGCATAATTTGAAAAGTAGATGTTTTTACTCCTCCGTATGATGCTAACCAGATTATCTAACTAAATGGAAATACTTGCTTATAAAAAGAGCAAATTATTTAAACTTCTTGCTGTTTTTCAAAGTATAAAGATATGACCTTCCTCTCTTTTCCTCTCCTCAGACTTATTCTTGCTGGCATTAAAAAAAAAGCCATGGCAAACTAGAATTCTAAAAAACTGAATGAATCTATCATATAAGCTTCACTAGTGAAGTCTTTCAACAGAACTAGATATTTGGGCATCTACATCACAGATTTACAACAAAGAAGCTACCTATACTTTACTCTCAAAGATGACTAGATATCTACTATCAAAACATCAACACTTTATAACTGTAAAATCATAAAATCATCAAGGTTTTAAGAGACCTCTAAGATCAAGTCCAACTACCAACCCAGTACTACCACTGGAGCCCCTAAACCACTAAGCCACATCACCCAGCACCAAATCCAGGTGCCTCTTAAATACCTCCAGGAATGGTGACTCCACCACTTCCCAGGACAAGTGGTTCCAATATGCCACCACCCTAACAGTGAAGAAAAATTTTCTAATATCTATTCTGAATCTCCTCTGTCTCAGCAGCAGGCCATTCCCACTGGTCCTCTCACTGCAGGGACAGTAGAAGACACTGACCCCCACATCACTGCAGCCTCCTTTCACGGAGTTGTAGAGAGCAATGAGATCTCCCCTGGGTCTCCTCTTTGCAAGCTTAAACAAACCCAACTACTTCAGCAACTCCTCATAAGGCATGTTTCCTGGATCCTTTATGGGCTTTGTTGCTCTTCACTGGACACGCTCCAACACCTCAATATCCTTAACATTGAATACCAACCTTAATAGTCGATTCATGTTCCTATTTGTGCTTTGTGTTAAGTAATTATTTTTCCATGAAACTAAAGAGCTAAGATCTGACAGCCTACCAAACTTCAGGGTTTAGGACTAAATTTTCCAAATAGTTTGGAAAGAGTTATCTAAGGCTGGGAAGTATTAGGATTCAGCTCTTCCTGTAAGCTGGTCAGCCTTTATTTTTAGTTTTCAATTGTCAATATTTTTTTTCCTTTTGCAAAGGAAGTTTAAAGAACTGCCAGTACTTGAAGCTGTATTTACAAGTCCAGTGTGAGACAAACAGGACTGATAATTCTATGCAGTATTCAGACTACTTCAGCTCCTTCAGCTGGCAGGACCTCTAAGAAAAAGAATAAATACTACTGTCAACTGCAGTTGCAACAGGTTTGCTGATCTCATGTTACCTGAAAAACTGCCTGAGAACTCAGCTCCTTAGGGAAGGTACAAGCCACTTCTGCATATTAAACTTTTAATGCTACTTCCAAGTCAACTCCTTGTAAAATCACTTTGTGGTTTAAAAGCACTCTGTTTAAAATTAGCAATGCTTCCGTTATCAAAATGCACAGGAACAGAGAAGAGGATTAATTTGCCCTGCTAAATTAGAAAAACCACCTTGTTTCACCTGAAACCATTAACAGTTCAACACAAATCCTATCCACACAAACAAAATCAATGAACAGATTAAATCTATCACCTATATTTTGGGAACATCGGGCTATTGCAAACACACCATGCTTGTTCCTTATCCTGATTTACTGCTCCCAGAAATAAACAACTGAAGACCTTTCATTTTGAAGCCGTTAAAGGAGAGGGAAAGGTGATTAGCACAAGACCAAAACTTGATATTTAAACAGGAAGTACTTTTTGGATGTATGTAATGTTTTCAATAAAGCTACAGTGTATATGAAGTCCACACTTCATGAAAGAGAACACCAAGGCAGAAGGCTCTAACAGAGGCATCTCTAGTAGATGATGCCAAAAGCTGAAGTGCTTAAAATTTTGCTACGTGGAACTACTGAGGTGACATCTGTTCTGCAAAACTCTGTATACATGTGACTACCTTGAGCAGACCTGAAACTCGCCTGTAAAACACCAAGTCCTGCTAAGCAGTACTGCCAGTGTCTGTACAGGTCATGGATACATCTCTGGACAGCAACATGTGGGGGTCACACCATGCTGACCTCTTGGCTGCAGCAGCTGAACTGTAGCAGAGCTGAACAAGCACCAAGGCTTTCCCAAGAGCACCTCCTGTCTGCCTGTGGAAGACCCCTATGAGTTTTTTTGACACAGACATGATGCAACTTCAGTTTAAAGATCTATTACCTTTAAGGCTTATCTTTTATGACTGATGATACATATTTTGGAAGAAAAGGAACATACATTTGGCTTTCAAAATTCTGCTGTTCCAGTAAACCTGAAAACTTTAATGTGATTGAATTGTGTTAGTGTGAGCCTATTCAACTACAGTTGCTGCTGTAAAGAATCAAACTTTTCCCCTCCCAAGCTGTTAAGTGAAAACCTGTTTAATGACTTGAATAGTTTCAGCTAACACTTCAAACTTTGCAGAGGGATTGCAACAATAGTTCCTGTCTTTTTATTATTACTGCTATTAATTAAAAAAATGTATATNGGCTGGGTTCTGGTATGCTACCCAACAGGTAAGCATGAAATAGGGGAAAGAGGAATAGACGCTACAACCAACTAGTACAAAGAAGCCTTTACCTACCAGCCGCTCAAGCAGGTTTGTGAGAATCTTTCAAGATCGAAAAGTTAAATTTGAAGAAAGCAAACACCTGCTGGGCCCAGACAGCAACCAAGTCTGAGATACTTTTAGGCTCAGTAACATATCTGGATTCCTATTTATCCTGGTCTAGATATGCCCTGGATTCCTATTTAAGATCCCACTGAGTAAGTGCAAGGAATAGGCCTGTCAGCCACTTATATCAGCAGCCTTTTTCATATAATCTTGATTTTCTTAATCTCAACACTGCAAAATTTGGTTTGTCTTTACTGCCCAGGAATGCAAAAGAACAGCAGGAACATGGAAGTTTAATGCACAGACCATAAAGATACCACACAGGAGTGTAAGAAGAATCATTCCGAAGGCAAATAAATTGTACCAACTATTTTTTTTTACCATGTACTTTATTTTCACCAGTTGCATGTATTATTCAAGTCACTCATTCTGTATTTTTATTATGTCTATTCAAATGTGCAAAAGATGAAGCACACAGCTGCCTGCTGAATCGGAAGCCTGATCCTGTAAGTTGACACTTCCATACTGTATTTCTACTGATGTGTTCTTACTAAAAATAAAACCCTGAAACGCATGATAGCAGAACAATACCAAAGCAACAGTCACATGAGAAATGTCTCCACTTGTGGCTTCCTCAAAGAGCATATAGAAGACCACAATTTACCACTGACATCACCAAAGTATTTTACTACATATTTTGCATGGTAATGGGCATGGAAAATTTCACACTAGTATTTTACACCAGTAGCAAAAGAATGAAAACTTACCAGGCCGCAGTTCTTTATGATCAATCTGAAGGATAAAAATCTCTAAGGCTACACCCACAGCCTAAAGCAATGGCTAAGAGAGGTGAATTACCCCCAATTCCAACATGCCATGGGATGTATACTTTAATGGTTATGTAATGTGCCAGTCTTGCCAGATCCCTGTTTAATTACTTCTGCTTAAAAGTTAGTCACTTCACTTGAGGCAATGCTTGGCTTTCTCTTTACAGTTGCAACTGCCTTGTATTTTCTCTCCCTGGCATACAACCCTCTTATGCCCCTTATTGGGAAAAAAGTCAATGTAGGCAGGCTGCAGAAGGATGGGAAACCAGACATAGAATATAGCTTGTCCTTAGGGAAGTAAACAGTACCAGCAGCCTAGAACAGGACATCCCCTACAGACTGAGACATACGTCTTGTAGTGGAGCCACTAGACCACATCAAATGGGAAGAACTGCGGTCATTTCATTCCATCTCCCATCATGTGCCTGCTGCCTTTTAGCTACAGTGCAGGGAGTATCAGTGCAATTCAAAGAGGGTTACTGACAGCTGTATTTGCTGCTGGCTGCCCTGCCCATGGCAGCCAGAAGCAATAGTTTCAAAGAAAGGAATACTTGTCATACTGACATGCTTTGTGAGACAAAGAGATTGCATGAAGGCACTAGTTTTCTGGTTTACTTAGCCAATGAAGCTGTATCAGTACACACAGAAATACAGAACTCTGACATCTTGGAGGCTCACTGAAAATAAACAGGAGCACTGGGACTCAGAGGTGAGGTACTACTGGACTACCTCACTCCTGTGTGATGTACTTAGATTCTAGGATGGTATCATGTACCAATTTCACTAAGATAAAATTCTGTGTATCACTGCAGTTGCACCTCATTCTAATTCAAATGGAACTGAACAGAACATTGTGGTGAATTCCACAAGAAGCAAGTAAGTCTCCTTTTAAAAAATGCAAATTATCAGGGCTTACTAATTGAATTTTTCATATATTCACTCTAGGCAAGTTCAGTTGCACCTAAACAGCAAGGCCATTTTCTTTGGAAAACACCTCAGTCACTCAATTATTGTAAGTTAAAACACAAACCATAAATTCATAAGCCATATGATGATCTAAACCAATATCCTTGGGTTATGTTGTGGCTGGGTTCTCTTGTGCTGTCATCTGAGAACTCAATTCCTGCTCATTCTAAAGTGTGTAGGAGAAGAAAAACACTATACATGCTCTTCCATCTGTAAAACATGAATAATTTATTCAGATAAACTTTAAGAACTTTCTCAGGCATCACAGTATACTAGTGTACAATTAATGACAGCTTCAGAAATCATGCATTTGGTGCAAAACATAAATTTAATGTTGAATGCCACAAGATATCTTCTCATTACTTCAAAGCAGCTTATGATTGACAATAAACTTATAAATAAATATTACCAGTATTAAGAACTCCATTTATTTTTATATAGCTTTGAAAAACTCTGGATTGCTGGGAAACAATCTCTGTCTGATAGCTGTCATAATCAGGAACATTCCTGGCTGAGCTAACACATTTCAGCAGTGTACTTTTAAGTTCAGTGAAAGTATCTTCCACTGAACAAGTGCATGTTGATACCACAGCACTCAATAAAATCAGTAAGTTCGTTTTAGTCTCTTTTTTCCTGGTAACAATATTTCTTCAGGATTCTTGCTTTTTTGTTGGTTTATCTATGTAAGGAGTGTTGTCTTGTAGCAGATCTTTCCTGGGTATGAGTACTGAAATAGAAAAAAAATTGCCAGTAAGACTATAATCCTATGAAAAATACTAATTCAAATTCTAAAGTTGTTTTTACATTTACAAACAAAATATCAGGTTATTAAAATGAGGATCTGAACTTCTAGTAAGTTTTGAAGCAGCATCATGATATCTATCTAAGACAAAATCATACTAAGATTTTACTTTCAGTTGGTCACAATTATGTTTTCCCCTGTCTCCTTTTATAAGCATTGAAAATATCATTAAGAAGCCATAAAAAAATTATTGTCTTGCAGTAACTTTTTAGCAGGAGACTGAATGGCAATTTTTTCAAGCCTGAGTGTTATTATCCTTAATTCAACAGTTTCAAAAATTAATATTGAATTTGGCTTAGCTCCCTCTCCCAAGTCTTGGAATCTGATCTGTAATATTTATCTTGTCTCAGCTGTTTTAAAGGTCAACAGGAGAAGAAGGCATCTAACAGAAGCTACTGCCACTATATTGTCACAGAACTGACTATTCTGTGTTCTTTTTTACCAGGTCCTCTGTCCTATTCTGCTGCAGGCCCACATATTCTCTCCTCTTCCTTCTGTTGCTGATACACCAGGCTGTCCTAACCCCATCCTGACACACTTGCACAGGATTAGATTATAAACCAGTATTTGAACATGAATCCATGTGGCTTTTGCAAGGGAAGTTCTGCCTTACAGTCCCTCCTCAAGTTTTCTGAATGGCTCTTCGGAGGTTGCCACAACATGTTTGCATTCCCAAATGTCCCTCAGTCAATGCTTTTATAAAACAACAGCCTTATTATGACAGAATTCTTGCACAGTGAAATCACTGGTTAAACTGTAAGAAGTGAGCAATAAATGATCAGGTCATCCATTGGAGTGAATGTCAAATGTGGAGTTCTACAGGTATTTTTGTTAGCAGGACACTGTTCAACGTATTTTTAAGTAACCTGCGAAAAGAGGTTTTTTAATTATACCATCCCGAACAATTTCATGAAGAAAATGGCTTACTCTGAAAAATGGAAAGACATGCTTAAGACTTGACTGAGTAACCAGTAAGTTTACAGACAAAATTACAGACAAAAAACCAAGAGAAATGCAATGCACACAGGTCAAGAAAAATACTAACTTCACAAAGTAAGTGGTAAATTCAAAACTGGTTATGACCACTCTGATGAGTTTAATGAGTACAATTTTGTAAAAATAAATAAGTAATATGTATGCTTGGCAGCCAAAAATTAAATTTAGAATTAGCAGTGACCAGGAATTCAGTTGAAAATTAAAGAGAAAACATTATTGTGCCATCATTGTATAAATGTATAAATGCCTCCTTGCCCACAGCTTTACAACTGTGCTCAGCTCTGACTAAGATGGCAAGGTCTTAACCATCTTGAGAGAGAAAATTGAAAATGGTGCAGCAAATAACCACAGAATAATCACAAGCATTCACCTGTTGCTTCTGAGAGAAGCTGTTTCATGGGGGAAGTGAATAAAAAAAAAGCAATAAAGGACTAAAAAACTCATTAACAACTTGGTAAAAATTCATAGTAATTAAAGAGAAGTCCACTGAATATAATTTAACCAGAAAACATTCCTGGCTCAAGAAATGCTTCCAGTTGTGAAGAGCTGAAAGATGTGAAAATTCATTTTCTCTGTTCCTATTCTTCAACTGCTATCTGCCTGGAATTGCTGTGGAAGACTTGACACTGGTCCAGACATATCTTTGGCCTTGATCATAACTGCCGTTTTAAAGTTAAATGTTTTACCAAACCTAAAACTGAAAATTGTTACAAAACTTTACAGACAACACTAAACAGAAGCAAAAGGAAACAATATACACAGCTGAAGATTTCCCCTATTCTCTACCACGCAGCTACACGCCGAACCTACCTACTACTTCTTGTTTTGACTGTAAAATAAAAGAACTTCTAAACCAGGAATCAAGACTTCAGAATTTGATAGACTTTGCATCAAGGCCATCACTGTGTCACAAATCTTACACAGCACAATCTGAAATTGTTGGAAAAAAGTTTTGGAAAAGAACACTCAATCCTCAAAGAGAAAGCTGCTCTATGGCCAGTGTACACACTGCACTTGCAAATTCTCCTCAGGATGCTTCTCCCTATTTGGTAGAGAAAGCACCTACAGATAGATACTGTGGCTACTGCCTTTAGACATACACTGATTTACTGACTAGCCTGTACATGCATGCTGACTTGCTATCTAATTGCTGACAGTCCTAATTGCTGTAACTAGTTAAGGGCATTAAAAGTAGTCACTGCCTCTTTTCTACAAGCCTCCATATTTTTGTAGAAACTTTGTACCTTTGAAACCTCCACCTGTCCTAGGTAGTGACATTAATTAAGTTAACATTAAGGGTTTCAAGCAGAGTATAACAGGCAGGCTATTTGCCTCCCTATCCCTTTACTTATTTTCACATTCTGTATTTTTTTACTGAACTATAATGTATTTAAACACCTTTTAAGCATGCAGGCTTACTCACCTATTTTGTCAGAATCTGTGTGAACTGCCTGAATAACAGAAGTTCTCAGAATCACTTCAACATCTGAAGCTATTTTCAGAAGCTAATAAAAGGAACAAAAAGAGGAACAACAGAATAATTTAAATTACATGTGACTATTCTGAAGATATTTTCCATACTAGACAACTATTCAAATAATAAAGACATTCAGTCCTACTACTCAGTTGTTTATGTACTATGTATACATAGCTTTTTCTCTGGGGATCCTGGAATAATTTACAGATTGATATGCAAGCAGCTTTGACACAGAGCACATAGAGAGGGAAACTCCAGCTCAGTAACATACAGCAGTACATACATCTATGTACCAATGAAAACTGCAAATGAGTAAGGTGAAATGCAACTACAAAACTGATTAACAAGTTTCCAATGATCAAAGACATTTGCAAAAGCTCCAATAACATTTGCCTTCCCTTAGTGAAAGGGCAATCTCATTCTTTTAACACTACTGCTCTTGAAATAAGGAGAGAAAAACAAGGGCAAAACACTATTAGAATTAAGAATACCGAGGTTTCACAGAAAAGCTGTGCAGAAACAAGGCACTACCTAAAGATTAGCAGAGGCATTAGTATTTGGCAAAAGGCCTAGAATTCCTTCTCTCACTAAGAGGATAAGCTGAAGCACCCTTGCTAGCTTTGCTGAGCCATTAAGAGAAGTCTACTACTTTGCATGACACCTGTGTCAGAAATAAATTAAATTGTGCAAGTGAGGCACTACAGGAGACATGCTTACACTAGCAAGTGGCATGTACCAACTGAGGTGGATCTCTGCAAAGGCTAAGGCACAATACTTGACATCTACACTGCATTTCTTATGCTTTTCCAAGGGTTTGGAGCAGGTACTCTCCAGTTCCCCCTGCTGAAAGTCCATTAGCAGCCAGGCTGCATGCTCCTGAAGCACAGCTTCCAGTTCAGATTGATCTTAAGGGAGTTCTGCTATTTGCTCTGACACTGCTTAACAAAACAAGACAAATCGCAGAAAGTGGAAATAACCAAGCTAACTCCGTAAGTGCACTCCTGATTTGAACTAAAACTTGTCCATTAGATTCAGCTGTCACACTCCGCATTCTTATACTGTAGACACTTACTTCTATCTCTTTATGTCACTGCATGCTTTATATGTACAAGTAGGTACAGATACAAGTACTTGCTGTCATATCAGAGTACACTGTAGCTTTCTATTCTGGCTGGTCAATATTCCAATTTTTAGTTGCTATCCAAGGTAGAACACTAACATGACCAGGTTTACGCGTGCAAGTGCCCAAACTTTCTCAAGTCCTATACATCATTTAACTCAGTTCCTCTGCAACTAAGTCTATTCAGTGTGTACATGTAATAAGTATGACAGCTTCTATGATGTTCTAGGAGTGCATAGCTGGGATGGAAGTCTAGCATTTCTTTCACTGATACAGTTAATCAAGTATCAACTAACCCATATAAAAAAGTTACATATGTGTACTTTGTAGGTTGTCAGTCCTAACAGAAATGGATTTCAAAACTACAGCAAGTATTTTTCCTGTACATCTATTAAAAAAACAAACCCTGAACCACATAAGTTAGCTGATCAGACAGTGGTAACACAAACACTGGAACAAGCTGTTACAGGAGGCTGATAACAAGCTGAAATTCAGAAGTCCTGACTAAACAGTCAGAACTACTTATGTTACTGTTCAGTGGCTGGTATGAGGAAAAGGTTTACATCTATTTCTGCAAGGGATGGATGTAGGCACTTTCTTCCAGCCAGTCCCCAGTGACAATGTAAACATAGTCTGATAAAAGGCTGAATGACAAGGACTATGTTATTCACTCTGTATGGATGTTAGTAACTAAAATTATCTAAAATACAGAAGTTCCATTTCAGGCCTCAGTAAGTCTTAGAAAAATGACTCAGCAAAAAGCATTAAGGCAACAACTGAGCAAAGGTAATGAACTTGTTAACAGAATGCTCTACTTTTATGCATCATGAGGAAACAAGAAAAATATCCCTGTAATATAATTAATATATACCAGTGCTACTATACTATACTACAATCAATCATAATAGTTTTGCTGAGTTTTGCCTTCCACAAAGATGCTGACTCATTTGTAATCTGTCAGCAACTGAGAAGATTGTTTAATTTCTCTGTATGTTTCTGTGTTTGTCTACACAACAATGATCAGGCAAATTTAAGTGACCACAGTGCAGACAGATATTATGAGCAAAATGTAAAATATTTGCATGAAAATAGCAACTTTAAACATTTTCTCCTATAATTTTATTATACACTTCAAAATAATCACATTGAACTATCAGAACACACTTTCTACTTACGTGTTTTTGTATGTACAAAATTCTATAACATACTATTAATATCACTGGAGGTATCTACATATATATAAACAAAGATCTATGCAGAAGCCTTTCTAAACCAATCTGGCTTTCATGATGTCTCAATGTATTAACCTTGGTTTAGAGACACTTTAAGTAAAAAGCTTATTTCTAAATATTCTTACGCAAAGTGGAAAAAAACCAAACAGAAAACATGAAAATACCTCATTTATCTTCTCTTCAGATGTCTCATCTCGGTTATTTCTAAATTCTTCATTTATCTTTTGTCTCGCAGCTAAATAAACAAAAAACTGAAGCGTGAACAAAAATTGTATTTTGAATTTGTCATTACCCCAAAGTTAAGAATCTTAAGTCCTTTATGACACCTTCCTGGGGCACTCTGCTCCAAGCATTTCAATGTATGATTTCCATGTAATTCACATGATGTCAAATTTTAAGTTGACTGGTACACAAATAAAGTAAGATTCCCTATTTAGCATTCTGTATTGCATACAGAAGGTGACTTATGAAAAAGCAGCATTAATCCCTTGTGGAAAAGACACACATAGAGAGTTAATTCTAATGCTTAGTAGGGTTAAACATGCTGTGGCTGCACTGAAGAGGTTAAAAAATAAAATAAAAAAGTCACCCAGGAAAAACAGGAAAATAAAAAGGAGATGTTTCCCTTCCAAAAATATGAATGCTTGAATCTAACACTCTTTTTTTTGTTTTAAATTAAAGGATGTCTGGTTATGGACACAAAAGTTTTCCCAAGCATTACTTAAAAAATACGGAAGGGAGTAATTTAAAGAAAGATTATGTTAGGAATTCTCTTTCTCTGTATTCCAAGAAAGTTCCACAGAAATATAGTTAAGTATACACCACACAAAACAAGTATCTCACCTTCAAGGGCTTTGGTATCATTTTTAAAAACTTCTTGCCGTGTTCTGTGTAACAACTTAAAAAGCTTCAAAACCTGCCAATAGAATTAACCATGAATAGAATTAACTTATTTTCTAGCAGGACTGTTAGTTAAAATTAACATGTTAATATTGAAAATGTTTTGATTGAAATTTCATGTTCTTCTAATTTAGTATGGAATTTGATATGGAATCAGTATCTAAGACGCTTTACTTCAATTCCTGATAAAAAAACTTGCAGCCAAAGCAGACATGTTGTGATCAAAATCTTATATAGGTATTTCAAATTACCCTAAGATGCTGGCACCACAATTCTAAATAATTATTTGGCAGGATGGGAATATAATCCTGGAAAATACATGGACACAAGCATTATTTATTGTGCCAATGTCAAATAAACCCAAAAGAACTGAAATAGTTCTAAAAGCCAAATTACTTGAAGGCACTGTTAAGGGAATATCCACTGTGGACATTCCCAGTGGATATTCTCCAGCTATAGAAAAAGATAGACATAGAAATAGAAATAGCTCAGGTATTTTCATATAACAATCTTCTACAGGTGGTGTGGCAAAACCAATGCAAAGTCCTTCCCTTAGATATAACTGCCAGGTCAGCACATAAAAACTTCAGTAAAAGGAAACACTCAAAAAATTAGGATTTACAATGTAGAGAAAACACACCTGGATATGTATGAAAAGCAAAACCCCTGAGAACAGCAGCTCACAGTCATGTGGTTTTGGTTAATCATTCATAGACTGTACTGAATTCCAGAAATCCTCAAGTCATTATGAGCCTTTTTTGGTGTTTGCGAGAGACTGAAAAGAATCTCTGACAAGCACCAGCACAAACAAAGCAAGCACACTGATAACCATATGCCTTTTGAACCTCCTTCTACTACTTCCTATCATGTTCTGGCATCTCTAGAGGGCACAATTCCAGGTACTTCATAATAATCTTGAATTTTCTTACAATTAGTATTCCAAATATTTTTTAGAAAGACACAGAGAAAACACAGGGCTGTAGCTCAGAAATAACAGAACTATGTTGCCTTTAACTGCACCATTCCCTAGATGGGTGAATCTATGGAAAGTAAACTCACAGAATGAAAACACAATAAACTTCTTGCTTTGCAGACGTATTTTAACATCCTAAAATTTTTCTACCCCATAATATTTTTGCCATCCCTGCAAACAGCAAATTAATCTTACAAGTGTTTTTATGTTGAAGACATGTATGGCAGAACTTTAAGATTTTTATGGTTATTTTGAACAATCTGATGAGCCATTTTCAGGCATCTTCCTACCCTTAGAGCAGTCTACAGCTTCTTTACAAGGTGAAGAGGAGAGGCAAGCACTGATCTCTGTGATCAGTGATAAGACCCAAGGGAATGGCCTGAAGTTGTACCAGAGGACATTTAAGCTGGGTATCAGGAAAAGGTTCTTGACCCAGAGGGTGGTTGGGCACTGGATCAGGCTCTCCACGGAAGTGGTCACAGCACCAGCCTGAGAGAGCTTAGGAGGCTTCTGCACAACTTTCTCAGGCACATGGTGTGACTCTTGGGGATGGTCGGGCGCAAGACCAGGATCATTCTTGTGGTCCCCTTCCAACCCAGGATATTCCCCGATTCTATTTCCGCAAACTCCTGGAAAGCTTTCACCACACCAGCCACAGAGTATCTGTATTAGAAGGCGTTGATCAAGATATATCACTGCAGACTTCTCTGACCCCTACAGTCACCTGCTTTAAGAGAGAGCTCCACGAATACCTCAGTCTATTGTACTCCCAAAACCAGGCTTCAAAACACTTCTGAAAAAGGTACCGACAGGACATTACACCGTAGTAAAGGAAGGGTTTAATAATTCTCAAGTCTTTGTTTTTCCCTATGTTACTCTCACGAGACGTGCTTTTGATGTATTTTAACCTCTGCTCATCACATCTCGCTTCCTTTTCCCGCAACGACCTTTGCGTGCAAACCCCTACTTTCTTTTACCTAGTTTTGTGTCCTGCTTGTCCTGAAAGTCTATGTCTTTTGGCTCTATAAATGCTACAAAGCGCCAACCTCCCAGCACGCCAGCGGGAGGCTCCCGCAAGGATATAATGTGTGTATGGGTCACTCGCCTGCCCGCGGCTCCCCATGGCGGCCGCCGCCCGCACCGACATCCCAACGGAAGTGGCGCGCCGGAAGTGACGATCAGGCCGAGCCGCGCCCCACCGCGCCGCGCTGCTCCCGGTGCTGCCACCAATGCTGCCCCGCCGGGCGCTACTCGCCGCCGCCGTCGTTCCGAGCAACCTTTGTGCCCTTGCCCCGCTGCCTCCGCCTTCACAGACCCACAGAAGCGACTTCAGCTCAGGCTGGAAGGGACCACAGTGGCTGATATGGTCCAGCGTCCCTGCTCAGGCAGAGACATCCCAGAGCACATGGCACAGAATTGTGTCCAGACGGTTCTATCCCCAGTGGGGGAGACTCCACAACCTCTCTGGACAATCGGCTACAGTGCTCGCCCACCCGCACAGTAAAGAAGTTCTGTCTCGTGTTCAGGTGGAACTTCCTGTGCATTGGTTTCTGCCCGTTGCCTCTTGTCCTGTTCCTGTGCACCACCGAGAAGAGCCTGGCTCCATCCTCTGACACCCTCCCTTCAGATGCTGATAGACATCGTTGAGGTCACCTCTCAGTTTTCTCAGAGCTGATCAGGCCCAGCTCCCTCAGCCTCTCCCCATAAGAGAGATGCTCCAGTCCCATTTTCATGGCCCTCTCTGTTGGACCTACTCCAGGAGCTCCCTGTCTCTCTTGTCCTGAGGAGCCCAGAACTGGACACAGCACTCCAGATGTGCTTCACCAGGAGATATTAGAGGGTCAGGATCACCTCCCTCAGCCTGCTGGCAATGGTCTTCCTAATGCACCCCAGGATCCCACTGGCCTTCTTGGCCAGCCAAACAGTGCTGACCCTTGGTATGCCAAGGTTTGGTGGGAGGCTGCCACTGTTGTAAAAAGAGTTGAAGGGGGTCTGTAGTAGGCAGGCAGTGCTGCTCACAGGCTCCTCAGTCCATGGGAGCTGTCAGTGGCCCAGGGACCCCTGCCCTCCGAGGGGAGCTGCAGTGGGGACAACAAACTGTTCCCTGTCCGGCAACCCCCGCTCAGGGTCTGCAGAGCACTGCCCAGGGTAGCATAAAAACCAGTGCGTTCTACCCATTCTTAATAAAAATCTGATTGTTTCAAATGGGTAGCAGGACAGCCATCAGTTTGTGTGTGCCACCTAGAATGGCCAATAAATGATGTTTGCTTCAAACCAGCTTTTATTTTCCCAGACTGCTTGCTCTTGCTGTTAGAACAGCCAACGGCAGTTCAGAATCCTTCCTTACCTGGGGTACCTCCTCCTTTCCCAGTCTATTTTTTCACCGCTTCAAAAGAAAAGTTCTGGTTACAGTTTTGTGTTTCTGCACTTCTCAGTAGCATCTCAGGGCCCCTCCAGTTTCTTGGCACCCAGCTGTTCTTAGAAGAGGCCAGCTGCCCTTTTCAAGGGCACTGTTGGTGTCCTTGGCAGGCTTTTTCCTCTGCTGGTGTTTTCCAATAGTCATTTTCTTCTGTTCAGTCATTTTCCCTGTCCAGCCAGGTCACTTTCTTGGCTGCTCACATCAAGTTCCCCACAGTCCTGCCTTGCCTTACTCACACCCTGACTGACCAACCCGGTCTTGGCCTGACCATACCACAGCCATGTCTGGTATGTCTATAAAACTCAATTGCCATTCTCTAGAAAAAAAAAAAAACAAAAACAAAACAAGCTTATAGTTCAGTAACACATCATTCAGCATTAGCTAAAGGCAGCATAAGGATTTTCTGTGTAATCAGCTTTACTGCTCACTAGACCTCTAGCTTCAATATGCAGTCTATTTAATCGTTTAATTGCAATTTTAGTATTTTTATCAATTATTAATACTTAATTGTAAGCATCTGTTAAATACTTTTGACTTAACTTGATCTGTTAGCAGAAGTGATGTTTATTCATAGATTTATTTCCAAGAATCATTATTGCAGATGTGAATGAATGAATTAGACCCTTTGAAAAGACCTTGTTGTATTCAAAATAATATAAAATTTGCTGTTTACATGGTGAGACAAAAATATATACTGAAGTCAACTATATGAAAAAATGTTTTTGCTTTTGCAGAGAAACTTCTAAACTTGTCTCTTTATTTCTTCTCTTAACATAGAAATATGCTTTCTATACTGACTCCACAGCAGCCTGTGGAACTACTTAAAATACACTACCATGTGCAAATGGATCCTAAATAAGAATTTGTATGTTAAACTCCTGCATCTGTGTATGTAGTAATATCAGATCTTCCATTCTTTCACAAAATATGTTTAATTCCTGAGAAAATGGGGGAAGAAAATTAATCATATATTTACTGAATAACGTTGGTTAGACAACAATAAAATTCAAAGAAATTTGTCCCTGGAGCACCAATTCCATCTTTGTTTTAGTTGTCATAAATCTCCAATACCATCTGTAGGACATATACATGTCAAAGTATCTTAATCCAGAACCATCACCTGAGGAAGAGAATATAATTGAAGTGTTTAATATGCTTTGCCAGAGCTTTGTTTAGGGTATCTCACGAGAAACTACTTCAGAGTTATTACCAGAAATATATGACAAATTCTACTGGTTTTGTAACAAGTTCAAGTAATCAGCTGCGATACCATATTAGGTTTAAGGCACTTAGCAGTGTTTATTCCCTGCCTCCCTCCAGAATGCTTTCCTGTGAGATTTTTCTCCAGGGGCAAATACATAAAAATGTCTATTTTAATATCTTCCTAAACAAATCTTCAGGGAAATACAGGTATTTTATCTATGAAGTTTAGAAAATCACAGAATCTTGAATGGTCTGGGTTGGAAAGGACATTAAAGACAACCTGGTTCCAATGCCCCTACGATGGGCAGGGACACCTTTCACTAGACCAGGTTGCTCAGAGCTCTATCTAGTCTGGCCTTGGACACTTCCAGGGATGGGGAATCTACAACTCCTCTGGGCAGCCTGTTCCAGGGCCTCACCACTCTCACAGTAAAGAATTTCTTCCTCATACCCAATTTAAACCTCCAATCTTGCAGTTTGAAGCCATTTCCCCTTGTCCTGTCACAACATGCCCTTGTGAAAAATCTCTCTCCATCTTTCTTGTAGGCTCCCTCAGGTACTGAAAGGCTGCACTTAGGTCATCCTGAAGCCTTCTC
>VZTX01014927.1:0-19596 GCA_013400915.1 Pardalotus punctatus
CCTTCCTCTGGGGCAGGCTGGCCGTGGCCTTGAGCTGCCGGTAGTCCCTGGTGAGGGCGGACACGAGGCTGGCGTGGTTGGTGGAGCGCACGGCCCATTGCTGCTCGCTCTCGGGCAGGTTGGGCCAGGGCAGCAGCAGCACGTTGGACAGAGCCCTGCACACCAGCACCTGGGCCTGGGAGGGACAGGAACCATAAGGAGGGACAGGAACAATAAGGAGGGACAGGAACAATAAGCAGGGAATGGTTTGGGTGGGAAGAGTGATGGAATGGTTTGGGTAGGAAGAGTGATGGAGTGGTTTGGGTGGGAAGGGAGGTTAAAGCCCATCACGTTCTGCCCCTGCTTTGGGCTTCTCTGATGTGTGGGNCTCATCGCGTTCTGCCCCTGCTTTGTGCTTCTCTGATGTGTGGGAGGTTCTGGGTGAGCCCTGCAGAGCTACATGGACACCGAGGAGAGATTCCAGCTCCCAAAGAAACCATACAGTTGGATATAAATCCTGGATTCTTGGTACCCACCATAAAGAGATGTGGGAGTAGAAAACCCACAGACAGCACCAGGGTTGGACTGACAGCAAAACCATCGAATTATGGAATGGTTTGGGTTGAAGAGACCTTGAAGGACACTTAATTCCACCCCTGTCCCATGGGCAGGGACACCTTCCACCAGACCAGGCTGCTCCAAGTCCAACCTGACCCTGAACACTCCCACGGATGGGGCAGCCACAGCTTCTCTGGGCAACATGAAGCAAAGAGACGAAGTTGTAACTTTTTTCCAGGTTAATTTTTGCTAGAACACAAGCCTGGAGTAAAGTGACATTATATGGCTGTCCAAGTCCCCGGCAGCGCTCACTGCTCAACAGCACAAGATGAGCCCAAGTGAAAACTACCAGCTCTGCAAAGCGAGAGAGAGGCAGAGCTCCAGGATTTAAGGCCTGGAACCAGCTCCCAGCTCTGTCAGCCCTTCCCTGCAACAGGAAATCTCCGGTGTTTATAAAAACAAAGATAATTCTACTTTTATTACTCCTTGTCTGGTTTACATGCTGAGCTTCTGCACTTGTGCAGCACTTTGTGCATCCTTGCCAGCACACAACACAACCATATCCCAGCCTCCACCGTGGCTTTTCAGTATTATAAATGGAATATATTTATAGTATTTACATTACTTCTGCAATATAAATACTTAAGTTCCATAAAAAACTCTGTGTAGGTCAGAATCAATATGCCTGTACCATAAAGATCATACAGAATCGGGGATGGTGCCAACAAATGAGAAAGGAATCAGATCTAAGAGGTGCAATTGTGTTTTTTCCTCGAGCTGTTGCTTGAAATACATCACTAATTACAACCAACATCACTGCAATTCCTGGATATCCACAATGCAGAGATAAGTGCTGCCTCTCCAGCTGTTTTTTGAGGCTACCCCTGCCCACCTGAGGCACATCTTCCCCGGATCTCAAGGTGGGACGGGTGTGGGCCCACTGACCTTGTCGGGGAGGCGCTGGGCAGAGGTGTCGGTGATCCTGTTGAACACCTTCTGCACGGCTGGGATGCTGATCAGGAACACCGGGCGCACCGTGGTGGCCAAGGACACCAGCAGGTGGCACGCAGAGAGCAGCAGCTTCTCCTGCACCTGAGACACAGGGGATGGTCAGGATGCCCAGTGGCACCAGCAGACACAGCCACAACACTGAGCTGCCAGGACCTGGGCGTGCAGCCAGGCTGGGGTCAGGCTCTGCTCCCAGGGAACAGGGGCAGGATGAGGGGAAACGGCCTCAAGCTGGGCCAGGGGAGGTTCAGGTCAGATATTGGGGAAATTTCTTCGTGGGAAGGGTGGTCAGGCATAGGGTGCTCAGGGCAGTGAGGGAGTTCCCACCCCTGGAGGGATTTAAAAGCTGAGTGGATGTGGCACTTGGGGACATGGGTCAGTGGTGGCCTTGGCAGTGCTGGGGAAATGGTTGGACTCCATCTTAAGAAAGCTTTTCCTGAACAATTCTAAGATTTATTTGTTAACCAGAGCTTAGGTCAGTTCCTTTAATACCATCACAGAGAGATTTCTCCACTTTCAAGCCATGAAATCATTCGACGGAGTTTAAAAGCCTTTAAGTTGCTTATTCTTGTATCAGCCTGACCCCCAGTGCTATCCAGAACTGCTCCACAAGACCCTTCCCACGGCTCTGGAACACAGCCCCAGCTCCCAGAGCCACCCCAGCCCAGGACAGAGCAGTCCCCAGGGGGAGCCAGGCGTACCTTGGAGCTGATGAGGGGGGTGATGGCCTCCAGCGCCGTGGACACCAGGGAGATGAACTGCTCGGGGTTCTGCCGGTGCACCTCGCTGTAGAACTGGGCCAGCCAGTGAGCGTAGGCCTGCAGGGCTGCCAGGGACTGGGCGTGCCTGGGGACAGCAAGGGACACAGTGGGACACGGGCACCGCCGCACCGGGACACAAGAGTGATGTTCTCGGGCAAAGCTGGCAGCTCGGTTTGTAAAAAATCCTTACTGCTCTTTGGTTTTTGGTTCTGGACCCACCAAGCCAAAGGTGAACATTGATAATGTTATCATCAACTGCGAGCTTGACTATAACCACGCTTTATAATCACATTTTATCAGGCTGAGATTGAGTCAGGATGTTTCAGAGAGGTGTATCCCAAATGTCTGACAGTGCTGCTTTCTCAGGAAAGCATCACAAAATGGATCTCAGGTTTCTTCCGGGACATCAGAGAAAAGGATGAAAACCCCTCACTGACAGATCATGGAAAACACCTCCCAAATTACTGTAAACCAGGAAAGAGACCATTAAAACAACATCATCTGCACAAAATTCAGTGCCATTAACTCGGGACTAATTGGAGAAATCCCATTAAATACACAGTTACATGGTGAAATCTAGTGGGGGTTTTCAAGGAGCTGCTCTAGGTGCAATTACAAACCAGAACAAGTGTTCAAACCTTAAATTCTGCTGACAGAACACCAGGCTGGCAGGGAACAGGGTTGTGCTACACAGCCTCAGCAAGGGAAGGGCCCTAAAAGGCTGTCACAGAGGTGGGTCTGTAACCAGCAGCATCAAAATTTCACACTGAATGTCAGTGCTGAGACAGGAGGCAGCTGTTTGTCCCAAAAATGGCTCGCACAGCTGGAAGGCATGTATTTGTCATGGAAGACAAGGATTTGAAACCCTCAACTGGGAAAAACACCTTTTACCACAGATCTGACTTCGGTAGCAAAAAATCCATCAGCTGGATTTATATATAAACTCCACAGTGGATCCATTTCTTTAAAATATCACTGTTGTAACACTATTTCCTCATTAATTACACTGCAAAGGAACGAGGCTTTTACAGCACCAGCGCAGGGCACAATCCCAGTTTGCTCTCAGAGCTGATTTAAGGGGCATTTTTACTTCTCAGCACCAACACGTTTTCCCTTTAAATGACCTGGGTACTTCCATCAGAGGAAAGGTTTTGGACCAGCAAAAGAGTTTTTGCTGGCCCAAAACGCTGGCAGCAGCCTTGACTTTCACCAGCTAAAAGAAGGTGATTTCCTGGGGAGCTGCCAACAGCTGGAGAAGCATTTACCAGGATATCTGCCAGGGAGGAGACTGAGCACCAGATCCAGGAGATCCAGTCCCTCCCCACCCCACAGAGGTGCCCAGTTTGGGTGCATCCCATACTCACACATCGATGAGGTCAGGTTTTAGCACGGAGGGAACGGCGGTTTCGATGTTGTACAGTTTGATCTGGGATCCATACAACGTCACTTTTACCAGCCTGGAGGTGCAAACACACATGGAAGTGCAAAGGGATTGTACAGATCAGCTCCAGCACCTCAACTAGTGCAGCTCTTCCCCAGTCTGTGGCAACATTTAGCTAATACAAAAACGAGATTTTGACCATTTAGTTAAAAAAAATCCAGAGCCTACTGCACTGCTTTGGATAAGACAGAACAGGTCAGATGTTCCTGCACAGAAATGAAAAAAATAACCTGTGTAAAGGCCTGGATTCTGCCATTTGTAACTATGTGCTAATTAAGTACCTTGGAGAGGAAGAATAAAATGTCTGCCTTTCAGCTTTCACAGGACTTTTCATCTAAGAAAAGAATCAGGATCATCAAGGTCGGAAAAGACCTCTAAGATCATGAAGTCCAACCATCAAAGGAGGTTTTGGTGATTTAGTTTTGAAAGCTACAACTCTAGTCAAAATCCACGTGTTATTTCATTGCCTCACAAAGGTGGATGCTGGAACACAGGCCCCCCAATGTTTTCAAGTGACTGATTTTATTTAATCCCTTCTATTAGTCATTTCTTTCACTAAGGATTTGGGAAACTTAGAATCACAGAATCCTGGAATGGTTTGGGTGGGAAAGGACCTTAAAGAAAGCTCATCCCATCCAGTTCCACCCCCTGCCATGGCAGGGACACCTCCCACTGTCCCAGGCTGCTCCAAGTCCTGTCCCGCCTGGCCTTGGGCACTGCCAGGGATCCAGGGGCAGCCACAGCTGCTCTGGGCACCCTGGGCCAGGGCCTGCCCACCCTCCCAGGGAACAATTCCTTCCCAAGATCCCATCCATCCCTGCCCTCCGGCACTGGGAAGCCATTCCCCGTGTCCTGTCACTCCAGGCCCTCATAAATGGTCTCTCTCCATCTTTCCTGCTGGTTCCTTCAGTTACTGGAAGGGGCGATAAGAGAAACAGCTCAAGGGTCTTCTTCCAGACTGAAACATTCCCAGCTCTCCCAGCCTGGCTCCAGAGCAGAGGGGCTCCAGCCCTTGGAGCATCTCCGTGGCCTCCTCTGGACTCATTCTAGCAGCTCCATGTCCTTCCTGTGCTGGACCCCGGGGCTGGGGCAGCTCTGCAGGTGGGGTCTCACCCGAGGGGCAGAATCCCCCCTTCCCTGCTGTCCTGTGCCCGGGCTCAGCCCATCACACACCGGATTCTGCCCATCAAATTCCTCCCAGCTCCATCTCCTCACCCCGAGGGGAGGCAGAAAGCCGCCCTGCTTGCCCCAGAGGTGCCAGAGTGGCCGTACCCACCTCTCCACCACGGTGAGGGCATCGTTGAACCTGGCGGCGAACACGTCCCCGGTGAAGTACTCGGCCAGGCGGCCCACGGCCTGCAGCAGCGAGCTCAGGTCCCGCAGCGAGCAGTGCAGCCTCCTGCAGTCGTTCTCGGCCGTGATGTTCAGCCTGTGACCTGCGGGGACACCCTCGTTAGCATCTCCCTGCTCATTAGCATCTCCCAGCTCATTAGCATCTCCAGAACGGCCGCCCTAAGAACTGGAAATTCAGCTGGAGCAAGGGGAAAACCCTACAACTTTGTGGCTGAGCCATACAGCTCTTGGGGATGGGAAACCTAAGGACAAGGTGACAGGAAATGCAAAGTTTGTTCTAAGGACATGACAAGCATTCTGAAATGAGCTCAGCACTGGGTCACAGGTCAGAGGGCAGCTCTGGCCAAGGGACTGCAACACTGCAGCTTGGAAAGGAAGTTCCACTCTTGTGACATCACTTCAAAGGCTGATAAAGATGTTACCAACTATTTCAGCCTTTTACACCTTTATTTCCTTCTGTATAGTGTTAATTCCCACACACCAGGAGCCTTTCTGGTTGTCTGCTGCAATCAGAAGCAATCCCAGCTCTGCAGAAGGTGGTTTTCCACACTCCTTCTGCTGGCTGCAGTCCCAGGGATCCAGCGGCAGATTTGGGACAGTGAATCTGTGACTTCACTTCTGACATGAAGTGTTGTGCTCCTCCTTATTTCTCAGGACAAGAAACAATCCACTAACTGCATCTGTCACCCCATGCAATCCTCCTGCTGCTCAGGTGCGGATACCTGGGCTCAGATATTCCAGAGCTTTTACCAAAAAAGCAAGTATGTTCTGCAACACAACCTTTCAGAGCAAATCAGATTTTCTTTCCGCTGACTGTATTTAATATGAGATTAAGTTTTCAGCAACAACCTCTCCATTTTGTGCCATGAACACTAAGACACAATCCTGTGCCATGTGCTCTGGGATGAGCAGGGAAGTTGGATCCAATGACTCACCCTGGTCCCTTCCAACCTGAACCATTCTGGAATTCTGTGCCACCACCCAGTGCCGAATCCAGAGCTGCATCCAAGCTGCTGCTGCTGATCCAGCCCCCAGGACAGCTTCTAATACAGGCTGGTGCTACAGCACTGAAACCCTACACAGTGCTTATCCTAGGGCTGAAATGATCCTAACATTGGGAATACTTTTTCCAGAACTGCCTATACAACCATCACCATTCTCAGTGTACAGCAGTATTGAAGATGGGGCAGATTCCTCTCCTGGTCACAGCAGGAAATTCCAGCATTACCTCAAGCTACACCCTCCCCTCATGCAGATCTCCCTACTGCCGCTTTCCTTATTTCTCAGGAAGGAGCTGGAGAATTTGGTGCTGCATATCTGTTCTAAACACCTCTGGGATCTTCATTTCAAGTACCAGATCAAGGGAAGGACCATGCCAATAAGAATAAATCGTGTTATGAGATTTCTGTCTGCTGTTGGAGTTTAGCTGCTGAGCCATGAGACACCACACAGGTTCAGATCAACTGAAGACAGAAAAAGCAACAGGGAGGGAGGTCTAGAGTGGTTTTGCAATCATGAAAGAGGGAGTGGCACAGTGTTAGAGCGTGGTTATTACCTGTTCCTGAAGTGACCACGAACTGCTGCAGCCCCAGATACACTTCCAGGTTATCCTGCAGAACGGGAAACTGGAAAAGAGAAGAAATGAATGTGATCCTGGGGCTTGGCACGCAATAACACCCAACTACTGACTGCTGTGCCAGAGCAGAGCTCTCTCATTTCTCCCCTTTGCCTTCAGACAGACATTTGGAAGAAGGGCAGGTTGGGCTCCAGGCTGATCCTGCACCCCACAACTTCCCAGGTCCTGACAGCTGTCAGGAAAACAAAGATCACCCCCCTGAAGGCACTTCCCTGGGGCAGCTCTCCTTTCCCACCAACCCCAGCACCCAGCCTGACAAGAGAACAGTGTGATAAGTGAGGTGAGGGCAGTCAGCACTAGGAATGCACAACCAGGCTGGATGTACAGCCCAGGCCGAGGAGAGAGGAGCGGTGGAGTCTGTAGTGCAGGAGCTCTGTGCTGCACCCACCTCACCTGCAAGTATCAGCTCCTCAAAAGGAAGCTCCCAAAATATGCACCCAGAAAGCTGAGTTCAGTGCCTCTACCAGGGTACAGAAGGTGAGCAGTGCAGCACTCTGCCAGCAATCTGCAGCAGCTGAAATTCCGTGGGGAAAACAGCCAAAGGAATAAACACCACAGTCCTCGTGCACCCCAGTGTGGGGGCTGAGCCTCAGCCCAGCTCCATCATTCTGCAGGGACAGCAAACATGCCAGGTCCTGCTCATACTTCAGCTGAAGAGTAACTTTCAACCCTTTCAGCCTGGCATAGATCTATTTTATTTCTGTTGGTGAACGTAGTTGAAATCGATGGGTGATTTTATGAAGTTCTTCCGCCCATCAGCAGACGGAGCTGCAGCCTTTCCTTGCCCAGCACGGGATGAAGAAATGGCAGCTGCTGTCCACTGCTTTAATATCTGCCCTGCTAAACCAACCACTGCACCCACCAGCCCTGCAGCCACTGGGAAAACCACTGGGAACTGCCTGAGAGCCTCCCACATTCCCCAGTCCACAGGAACGAACAATGCAGGGCTCAGGAAAACGCTCCCTACCCGGTTTCCAACATGCTGTGCCTAATTAACAGCGGAGCGTCTTTGCATAACTGCCTGAGGGGAGTTTAAAAAACCACAGAGCCTTCCTCATGTGAATGTGTTACTCCAAGGAAGCCACACGCTCTCCTCCATCTGATCCATCTGCTCCCTGAAACAGCCGCTCCCTCGGTGCCTCCCGCTGACTCACGCCAAAGCTGCACAGCAGCCTCTGCTTTTGTTCCCTCCTTCTAGTAACAGCCTTCTCCTGCTTCACTCCTTAAATAAAAATACCAATTGCAAAGGCACTTCAGGTCAGGCATCTCCTGCCTCTGCAGCAGCCCAGTTTTCTCTGTTTCTTGGGAATACAGTTCAGAGGTCGAGGTGTGCAGTGTTCCCAGCAGGATTAATGCACTTGCTGAGATCCCACCGCTGTTATTTCCCGTTCTCCTCACCCAGCAAAAACACATGGACTGCTCTGAATTCTGGCTACATTTCCAGCCTCAAGATCTCCTCCTCAAAACTGTTATGATGTTACAAACACAGACAACTTTTACACCACCAAACGTAGCAACAGAAGCTGGAGAGAAGCACTTGCCCAGATCAGATCTGCTTCCCAATTCTCCAAGGCCCCTCTCCAGCATTTTTATCTAGCCTTTAATTTAAACAAAAATTCCACACTCCTTGAAGCCCTGATAATGACATTTATCCACCCAATTCACAGTGCTGCCTCCAAGATAAACAGCAGGGAGGGGTTGCTGCCAAATGTTTACACTTTGAGAGCTGGGAATTTCTAAAGAGCGTCCACCAAGTTGGACTGAGACACTGAAACACTCTCTACAAAACACCAAGAAATCCAACAGAGCCAAGGAAACCATTTTTCCCCTTCAATTTCTCATCTCCCCTTGCCAAGTTTTGCATCCAACCCCACATTTCCCTACTTTTCTTGGCACTGAGGCGTCTATCAAAAAATCCTCCGGCAGTTGGGGCTCGTTCCACGTGGCACTTTCGGCTGGGGAAGGACTTACGAGTGTGGAGAAGGCATGAGTTGGCAGGAGCTCCATGACTTTGGCCACCACTTCCAGGCTCTGGCGCAAGTACCGCTGCCACTCCGTTTGCTGCTGCAAGAAACAGGGACACCGGGGTGAGCACAGCCCTTCCCAGGGCAACACAGAGATTTTGGGACATTGGGAAGGGAGGGGAAGGAGGGAGAACCCTCCCCAAACCAACCCAAAGCAGCACCTTAGAGAAATGTGACTTGCACACTCCACTCGAACTTATTTTTATATAGAATTCGTTCTATTTTCATACAAGATTGATAAAACTGGGGGGACAGTGCAGGAGAAGGGAGGGGAAGTGGCAATGACTTGATAGGTGAATTAAACAATTCTATTAACATTAAAACACTCTTCACATGCTCACCTACACAGGTGACTGAGAAAAAAGCTGCCTGTTACCATCATATCCCAAACTTGCCATTCATACGAGAGAGTAAAAATGGAACAAGAAATACACAACCGAATCAAAAGCAGCATGTCCTGACTTAATTTTTGCCCTTAAATAATGAACTAAAACACTTCTCAAGTTTTATACCAAAAACTTAAAGCCTTGCAAGTATCATCATTTGCCACCCCATTTCTGAAGCATAAAGACAACTTCATCAGGACTGCTCTAGATAATGTCACAAATAAGGGTATAAATTATTATCACCATGGAGAGTCATCCACTGTCACAGTCTTTACAGGGGTATAAGAAGACAGCTGAGTATGCAGACGATACAAGTGTCAAATGAATAAAGAAAGTAATTTATTTTGGTTATGAAATGGAGCTGTTATCAAGCTCAGAAGCTGTGATGTGACCAGCCCTCAAGATCCCAGAATTTAAAACTCTGTCTAATCCCATTCATGGTGAAATTCCCCCTGTTCCTTTACCTATCCTCTTGTGACAGCTGACCTGCCCTTCCAGGACTCTGGCCTCACCCATTTTGGTCACCTACCCCAGCTGGACATTTATCAGCATTAAGATGATATTTACTAATACCAACCCAGGAGAAATAAGCTTAAACACAAGCACCAACAATACACAAAGCTTTAAGCTTTTCCCTCAGAGATATTTTAGCGTTTAAATTCCAAAGCGACCAGCAAATTAATTCCAAATTAATTAAGCACTTTAAATTCCAAAGGAGTCCAGACACAGACACCTAATACCCCTGACAATCAGAACATAAGGACCCAGACGTTTCCCCCAGTAAGAACCAAGTTAAACCCAAATCTGTTCAGTGTGACTTTTTGTGCCAAGCAACTGAAGCTGGTTTACACCTCAAAGCCCGCACAGAACGGAGGGAAGCAGCAGCTGTTTAGCCCATATTCCCAAGGATAAGCTCTGGAAAAGCCATTCCAGGTGCTCCCAGGTCAAGGGTTAAGAAGTGGCCCTGCAGCTGTCCTGGGGCAGCTCTGCTCCTTACATCATCATCCAGGGTCTCGTCATCCAGCTCCTCCAGCTGGGCCTGGTTATACCTGAACTGGATTCGGTTCAACACCTCCGTCAGCAGCAGAACCAAGGCATCTTCGTACCTGCAGCCGTGGAGAAGGCAGAGAAAGAGTTGGATAAAACCCTTCCAGCAAAGGAAATCTGTAAACCAGAGGACACTGACACCTGGGATTAAAGGCACCAGCTCGCTTCAGGTCACGAGCTACCTGCAGGGAAAGAGCCTTGGCAGTACCTGATGTCCCTCTGCCTCTGGAAGGGAAAGGGAGGGCTGGTAGTGACAGGAACAGCCCCAGAGCTCCAAACAGGAAAAGCAGGAGCAGCTTGCCAGGAATAACAGCAGGTGTCCACAGACAGGAGGAACCAAGAGCCTCCTGTGGCCTGAGCTGCCCTGAATGAGGAGCAGAGGAACCAGGGCAGTTGGTGCAGCCTCAGGTGGGACTTTGAGCCTGTTTGTGGTGCTGTCCTACCTCCCCCTGCTGGAATTCACGCTCCTGTCCTCTGACACAAAGCCAGCACCTTTCCTGCTTGCACTGTAACACCACAGCCACGTCACTGAAATATCCTTCATCTCCAGGGGCCACAGAGCTGGCACAGAGCACACCAGAGATCACCCAAAACAATGCCAAGCTGCAAAATCAGCAGAGCATGCCATCACTCCTGCTGCCACAACACCAAACTGCGGGGATTTCAAGGGGGGGGTTGACTTTTCCTTTAAAAACCTCCTTCTCAAAGCAGTTGCAGTCTCATTAAAAAATCCTGCTCTTTTCTAGGGGAAATCAGGTTGGAAAAATAGGCATTAAAAAAAGAGTACCAGACTCAGAGGATGATGCAAGCCAAGTGTCAGACGGTGACAGTCAGCTGTGCCACCAGCCAGGCAGCTGAAAGCTCTGGGCAAGGTGGTGTAACCTTGAATTTGGCAACTTCTCCAGCAGTAAAAGCGGCAGTGTGTACAAAATGCAAAGTTTCTAAGCCACAGCACAGCAAACTTCCTCTGTGCCCCTATGGTGTAAGCACTTCCAGACTGCCCAGCTCGGGGTTCACACGGCTCAGGGAACTGGAGCTGTCACTGAGGACAGGCAGCTCTGACAAACATCAAAGCTCCAACCACTCACGTTTTTGTTTTGCAGTCTGACAGATCTAGAAACAGCTTTTTGTTACAATTTTCTCCCTCACAAGCTGTGTGATTCAAAGACAACATACATGCACGTCAGGCAGGTAGAGAAGCAAACCATGAAGTTCAAACCTAAAAATCTACTTGAGAAATTCAAACCTCACAGTTCCCATGCTGAAAGAAGAGCTCTCTGCTCTAAGGAAGTTCCACATTTCTTTGTGGTTATGATGCCAGGCTCTTTCAAAAACCAACTGCCCCTGTTCAACGTGCTCAAGGAAAAGAACCTTCCTTCTGCACTTAGCACAACTTCACATGGCACAAACCGTGGCGCTTTTAAACCTCAAAAACCCAAAAAACTCACCAGGATATTCACCAGATATTTAAAATGGCAGCAAAGAGACCCTTCTCAAACAAAAACCACCCATTTCGGGGTCAGCATCTGCCAAGGAAGAGCTGCCCACCACTGTTGTAATTAATACAAACAGGAGAAAGCAAGTGGAACTTCTGACTTTCCATCTCATCTGTATTTCTGAATAACACACGTCCTGTATTTAAAGAGGAAATTTAAAATCCTAATTAAAAAAAGTTTGTTTCCTAATTCATTAAACAGTTGTATGAGCTGTGTGAACACTAATTAAGCAACTTGTGTTGTAGTTTCCTCCTCTAATTTGTGCTCAAATGTGCTCCAGTTCTATTTTAGACTACAAAACTTCCTTCCTCTGCCTGCAAGGTTCACACACAACATATGTAAGTGACAGTTTGTCTGCCCAAACCTGCTCAGCCTGAATTCTTGTGAATGAGTGTCAAACATTGAGCTTTATGCTTTTTATACTTCATGAGTTTAGAAAAAGAAAGGACTCAACCACACATGAAGCTGCTGTTGGGGAAGATGAAACAGGAAGACCTCGTAAATATGANNNAAGGGACACATCGCTCTCTTTTCGTCTCTTCTCCTGGACTCTTCCCCTGGCTCTTCTCCTCTGCCCCTCTCTTCAGCCTCTCTTTGCTCTCCCCTCCGCCCACCCTGTTTCCCCAATAAACCTGCATGCTCTCAGACTGGACTCTGGAGAGCTCTGTCCAAATCGCCGGCACATCGCAGAGATTCCTACAGCACCCCGAAACCACTACGAATCTACAAGCTGCTGTAGCTTATTTCTCACAGCTCTTCCATGGTGACCACGAAGTCTCTTTGCTGCTGTAGGAAAAAATTCCTCCCTGGGAGGGTGGGCAGGCACTGGGTGCACAGAGCAGCTGGGGCTGCCCCTGGATCCCAAGGCCAGGCTGGATGGGGCTTGGAGCAGCCTGGGACAGTGGGAGGTGTCCCTGCCTACGGATGGGCTTTAAAACCCCTTCCCACCCCAAGCATTCCCTGCTCCCACGCTGCCCCAGCCCCCACCTGTTGAGCACTGAGTCTTTGTCCGCCAGGCGACTTTTGATTTTGCTGGTCAGGTAGTCCAAGAAGAGCGTCCAGATGTCCAAGCAAGAAAAGTAACCTTCATGTGTAGGCTGAAAGACACCAAAATTCCCAGTGAATATCGCAAGCTATGGCAAGATGGGCTTCACCCCATGAAAATACAAGTTAACATCCATTTCAATGCATGGGAAGAGCTTCTTGCTTTACTGAAACAATTCGAGGACATCACTGGGAAGATTTAAAGCTGTCAAAAAGATCAGAGGTCACAGCAACCCTTATTTTCCAGCTAAATCCAAGAGCACGTTAAGCCATTTCCAAGTCCCCAGCACCACTGGGAAGTGCCAGTAAGGCCAGTTAAATGCTCTTTTTTTGGGTTAACTGGGGCAAACAAGCTGGCCCTGCTGAACAGGACAACAGAACAGATTGGGGAAAATGAGGGTGTGGGGCTGTACCTGATGGAAAGTGTATTTGAACAACAGGGCCAGGAATTCAACCACGGGGGACTGGGAACAGGATTCAATCCTTCATAGGTGGACACTCACAAAGAGATGGAGGAAATCTGTGAACTTCTCAATGTAGCTAAAAGGGAAAGGAGAAACCACTGAGAAAAAACAGCAAAGGTGCCCCAAGGGAAAACAATTTCATTGAAATAGTGATAAAAGCCACTCAAAATCTTCTCATTCAAAAGAAAGTTACAATTAACCACCAGTAGAACAATTAAAATATAAAGCCCTGCAACAATTACCTACAGGATGGGCAACCCTTCACTCCATTAACACCTGAAACAGCAGAAAAGACAATCTAGTAAAAAGCAACTTTAAAATTCAGATAAATACTGAGTTCAACCAGGCCTGCAAGTAAACACAACCCCCCACCACCCTGCAGAAATAAATTAATAGCAAAGGTCATCATACTGATGGAGACAGGATTAGTGAAATGAACCGAACCCCCGAGGAATTCAGCTGGAAGCAAGAAGTTAATGCAGGAATCAGGAATACAGGGGTACATTTACAGGAGGGGGTGGGAGAGCCAGGCAGCTGAGAGCTGGAAAGGAAAATCCCTCCTGCAGCAGAGATCAGCCATCCAAAATTCCTGAGCTGAGCCCAGGCTGGGACTGAACCGGGCTATGAAGAGAAATCTTCCTCCAAAGCATGGGGCTCCTCAGGTGTTGTGGAATGTCACTTATTGTAAAATCCACACTGTCACCAATGTTGCAGGGAACCTCATTTAAGAGAAACCTCATTTAAGAGAAACCTCACTTAAGAGAAACCTCACTTAAGAGAAACCTCACTGAAGAGAAAGGACCGTAACTCTTCCACAACGACAAGGGGAAAGAGCAATCAATGACCAATATGATCAATAACAAGCTTCAATCCCTTTATTTTTCAGGTTCACAGCCTTAAGTACATTTTTGCAGCACCTAGCAATATTACATGTCATAAAATCATTGGTTAGTAAGACTACTTGTCATTCTATTATTGGTTAGTTGTACAGTCACATCAACATGCTCCCACCCGCTCGTGGTCCCTACAATCTGGTTTTTTCTATTCCCTAGACTACAATCCTTCTTTCATAGGCCTCGGTACTTTCCAAACCACCAAGGACATCTTCCTTGACTACAATCCTTCTTTCATAGGCCTCGGTACTTTCCAGACCATCAAGGACATCGTCCTTGCAGTTATCTTCAAAATTCTGCCTTCTGCTCGCACAATGCCCTCTCTGTGCTCTGCAGGGGCAAACTCTGCAGAGACACAGACTCCAGCATTCCATGGCCGCCTTGCTGTTCGAGCCATTTCTCCACACTCAGAGAATGTGGGAAGTGCTGTTCCCAAAAGGAGTCTGCCACAAAATCTGCATGGAGTGCAGGAAGAGCAAGACCTTGGTGCAGCACAGAGAGCTCTTGAGGGACAAACGGCAAAGCCCACAGTGGGGTGAGCTTTCACTGGGGCTGCAACACCCCTGATTCAGCAAGGCCAAAAACCATCTCCAGCTCTGTCTGTGCAGCAAGAGTTCAATGCTCCATCAGCCACAGGAGGGATGGCAGCATCACACACACACACCTCACACACGGGCAGCTCCAGCCTTCCCACGTGCCCAGAGCTCTGAAGGGCAAGAATACTCCAAGTTGTACCTTTAAAAACACAGTTGGGCTCAGCACAGTTTCAGACACACATGAACAGCCTGGTTTTACTCTACAGCCTGCTTGCACTGCTGCACACTCGGGGGTTTTTGGGGTTTTTTTGGGAATCCCCATTCTTTCTAACAAGAACTCTCTCAAGACCAGCAGCACTGCCAGCTGCCAGAGCTGCAGCACCGGGGGTTGTTATGAACCTTCAAAACCACACAGTGCTTTGAACATGCAAAAAAGATGAAGTTCCCTTTTTATTTGGCTCTGCCTACCTGACAGGAGATCACTGAGCACACCTGACCACAGATCAAACACTTCAAAAGCAAAGCCAGGAGGGGAAAAAAAAAAAAAAAAAAAAATCCAGACCCAAACACCTCCTTCATCCTTTAAATTTTTATTTTCTAAACAGACCCTGACCTGATACCAGTGAAATTTTTTCCTTTTCCTCCAGCTCTGCCAGCCCCAAAGCCCCCTGAGCCATTGCTTGGATCCTTCCTAGCCACTTCCCGTATTTTGGGATCTTCAAAGCCAAACACAAATGAAGCAAAAGGCAGTTTTACCTTACTCTTTTCTTGACTAGTTTGGCAGTTCCACAGTATTCAGACTGATTTTTTAACAGAACAAAAATAACCAGCAGCACGAGAGGAAGGCAAGGAAGGAATCCAGGGCCTGCGGGTTCTGAGGACACCCATCTGCTGAATCTTTGTTCAGGATTTTGTTAGTCCAAGCCAGGATGGCACTTTCATGCAGGAAGTCCTTTAGTTTTGGACACACAAAGTACAGCTGTGCCTTTAAGTGACAAAAGGAAAATCTTCACATCCTTTTCCACGGAGAGGAAAGGGGAAATAAATGCTCCACTCCCCCAGAAGCCAGGTGGACTTTTCCACCCTCCAGAACACCTTAGATCCATCCCTACTTCAGACCTTAGCAATGAAGAAAGGGGGTGTCACAACTCCAGACACCAACAATCCCTGTGGATAACATGTCCAACAGCTCCTCTGCCCAGGCCAGCACAGCTACAGACCCTCACTGAAGCCCCTAAAGACTGCTTGCTATTGCCCATAGAAGAAAGAACCCAGATAAATATGGGACTGTGGGTTTCCAGGAGAGCTTTTCTGAAATCCAGAGGGGAACTCCTGGCTCTCTGTGCCTTGTTGGAAAAGGTGGCACAGTCCCACATGTCTCATTTTGAGGTAGAGATGACACAAGTCAGAGCTGGCAAAAAAAATGAGGAAGCAGAATTCCCCGTTAGTCAGAATTCCCTGCTTAGTTAGAACCATCCCAAAGTTCTATCTTTATCGAAAGATACGGAAAAGGGGAATTTTACAGTAGAAACATGCAAGTCCTCTCTACAATTGGACTCACAGCTTTTTTCCTAAATGGCTTTTTCCTGAGTGGAAATTTATTTCCACCCCTGTGCACCTGTAGTAAGATACTCGGCACATTCACTCAGTGGCAACCTCTCTGCCAGTGTCAGCAGCCCTGTGACAAAAGGCAGCTCCAAGTCACCACCCTGCCAACAGCCAGGCTCAGCCACTCAACACAACAGCAAGATGAGTCCCACTTTCTCCCCTACAAGTAGGAATATCTGATACAAGAGAGTGGAGCTGTCCTAAAGAACAAAAGGTGGCAGTAACACCCTGGAAAATGAGAATACACAGATTCCCAAGGTGCTGCTGCTGCTTCCCTGCTGCCTCCAGCAAAGCTTGTGGAGAGCCTTGGAGGCGGAGCCATTCCCCACTGAACAGAGCTCTCCAAACTGGGTTTGGTGCTGTCTAAAAAGAAATTGAAGAAGTGAAAATAAAAGAGAATCAGAAATGGCCACAGCTCGATAAAGGTTAGGAAGCTAGGGCTGTTTTCTTCCAAGTCATGACTCGCAGGATATGTCCCCACTCTGTGTGGTCTGGGCAGAGTGACAGACACCGACCAGAGGGGACAGAGGGGACACTGCAGTGCCTTTACCTCACTGAGCCTCTTCTGTGTTCTGTGACAACAGGGTCAGCTCTGGTGCCACCTCAGACCTGCAGTCAAACAGCAACGGATGGGGACAGGGGAGGAGAGGACAGCAAAGGACACAAACGTGGGCCAGCGGGTCCCCAGCACAGCGAGCCCTCGGCAGGCCCTGACCTGTGCACACCCACCTGTGCCCAGCCGCCCCAGCTCAGCACTCTGCACAAAAGACCATCAGACACACCGTGCACGAGCCTAAAACAAACCCCAGAGTCCTTCAGAGAAAACAGCAACGGCAACTCAGCTGCTCCTACCTCTCGTCCAGCTCCTCGAGCCGGCTCTTCACCGTGTGCGCGTTGTTCTCCTTGGTGATCTTCTGCAGGAGGTAGAAAGTCTGCTGGAACATGCGGAGCAGGTACTCCTCGAACTCCATAGGCACGCAGTTCTTGGACATGAGTTCGTTGATGCAGGCCATGGCCAGCACGCCCAGGCGGCCCCGCTCCTGCCCCAGCACCGAGGTGTGGCTGCTGCCGTTCACCGAGGACATCTTGCGGGCGCGGGTGTCGCAGCCGAAGCGCGCGAAGTGGAAGATGGTGGTGAGCAGGGACGGGGTGATGCTCGTGGACAAAGGGATCCAGCTGAAGAGGTGTGCCAGGCACTCCAGTGCCAGGGAGCAGACGTACTCGCTGTCTGTGTCCAGGATGGGGATGGGCTGGTTCAGCAGCTTGGCTGCGCTGGGGCTCTGCAAGAGGCTACTCAAGAGGTCACCTGGGGGAGAGAGCGGTGTCAGGCAGGGCCTGAACCCCCAGCTGCCCAGCAGCAGGATTCTGCTGACCCCTGGGGAGCCCTTCCAACCCAGAACATCCTGTGCTGCAGCAGGTTATTTGTCTGTGGATGTACTGTCCTGAGAATTCTCTCTTTCTCATGAATCCTGTGAGAAACATAAGATAAGCTGAATTCTTCTCACTCTTTCTAATCTATGTTTTGGAACTGAGCGCTGTACAGGCTTCAGCCAATCACTTTGGGGGGTGGGTAAATTATATCCAATCACAATTAGTCATGTAACATGTATATAAAGGAATCTCAAATAATAAATGCTCTTCTCTTGCTCACACACATCTCCGTGTCCTCTACGCCGTTCTTACTGCAGCAACAGCGACATTTTTCTGCGAGGAACTGGCAGTTTCTGCACTCAGGAGCTCACACAGCTCTGCTGGCCTTACCAGGCAGGGCACCCACACGGTATTTTGGGAAACAGGAATGCCAGGAGGTGCATTTTAGGAATTTATTATAAAATTCTCTCCCCTCAAGGTTAAGCATCCTTGATGTAAGCTTGGCACAACCACGTTACACTGAATGTGGCAGAGGCTTCTGCTGGCCTGTGACACTTGTGGACGACATTCCCAGCCACACCAAAAAGCTCACTTCGTGCAGCACCTCTTCCCAGAGACCAAAAGCCATGGCAGGCACAGATCACATCCCTCAGCCTTTCGATCACCTCATGACAAAGGCTTCCCAAGGAAGGTGGAGTCTGAAAAATTCTCCACAGCCTCAGGATTTATCTTCCATGACTTTCTCCAGTCTCCAACTGAAGCTACATAAAGTTAATATTTGCAGTTTCCAGTGACAGAGCTCCACAGCTTGACCATAAAGCTGCTTTGTTTGGGGTATGTCAGCTGCTAGTTTCATTTTCTACCCGAACAGGGAACAGACATAATCCCTGCTTTCACTTTCTTTGTGTCAGGAGGTTTCCAATGCAGGTCCTCACTCAGCTTCTTTGACAGAATGAAGGTTTTACTTCTGTTCTTACAGGGAAGCCACTCAGAGCCCTCAATCCCCTTCAGTGCCCTTCTACAAAGCTTCCCCTGCTACTCTGCACCTGTTGGGCAGAAGAGCAGAACTGCAGCCACCACTCACGGTGCAGATGAGCCTCAGTTCCCCAGAGCAGCACAGCAGGGAGTTCTTCCTGACTGCTGCTGCTCTGAAGTCCCTGTGGAACGATGTGGAGAAGCTCTAACGTTAATCCTGCCCGGTCCAGGGTGACCTCCCCCCTTCAGAGCAAGAGGGTGCCATTCCCACTGACTTTTCATCTCCCACCTCTAACCAAGCCACCAACAACCCAGACTCCCTCATCCCCGATGGCCTTGGCTCCCTCAAAAGCTTTTAGAAGTCCAGGGACAGCCCCAGCCAGGCTGCCTTTCCCACACATCTCAAACCCCAGGTTGTCCAGTACACTTTTCTCCTCCCTGAGTACAAACAATCTCTTCGTCTTTAAAAATCTGGCACTTGCTGCACTCCAGGATCTGAAGTTCTCAAAAATCAGGAGTGATTTTTTATGGAAGTGAAACATCCTGACACACCAGCAATGCCAAAATAACAGGCATGATTTACTGAGCGACTTCCAATGTACACAAGAGCCTGAGTGATGAACACTTCCCTCCTAAGTCTCCATTTGTCACCAAGATTGATGACTTACATCACTAAATTCATAATTCCCTGCCAAGCCTTATCATTGCTTCTTTCTCCTCCGCTCCAGAAACCAAAGGCATCACGTGGTTGATGAACAGGACAACCCTGCATTTCAATCCCGACATTGAAACCCCTGTGGGGACATTCACACCTGGACACACCTGGACAGCTCACACCGTGCTTTTACAGATCCCCTGAGCTCAGCAAGGGCAAGTGTACCAGGGCTGGGGCAATCCCAAGCACAGATCCAGGCTGGCTGGGAATGCACCAGGAGCAGCCCTGGGGGAAGGATTTGGGGTGCTGGTGGATGAGAACTGGCCCTGCCCTGGCTGTGAGCACACAGAACCCCCCGTGC
>VZTX01014929.1:0-26972 GCA_013400915.1 Pardalotus punctatus
CCACCCCTCCTCACCCACGGCAGGTGTGAGGTGCTTTGGGTGGGTGCTGCTGGTGGAGAAGTCCCAAAAGCACCCAGAGCAGTGAGCAGGGTGGGGAACATGGAGAGAGTGCAGAGCTCTGTGCCTGTGGCTGGAGCAGGAGGGGTTGATGGTGTTTTGGTGAGGGACCCCCAGTGCTGGCTGTGAGCTCCAGGCCCGTGCAGGCTGCTCTCCAGGCTTGTCCAGAGATCACCCACTGGGTGATGGGACAGGTGAATCCACCCTCCTGGGCAGCTTCTGACCCTCACCTGGCAGGGAAGGTTTCCCCACCCCCTTGCAGCCATCCCCTCTCCATCCCCACCCCCTGCGCTGCCCCACGGGCTCACAGAGATGCTTTGGATCCCCTGTGTCACAGCCACCACAAAAAAACAGGAAGGCTCATGGAACCGAGGGGTGGGGAAAGCTGTGCCTTCAAACCTGCCCCAGGGCATGTCTGTGTCTCAGAAATGCTTTTTTAAAACCATGAATGTGGTTTCTTCCTCTTTGCTTCCTGGCTCTGAGTTCAGAGTTGCTCCTTCAGATCATGTTTGCAAACTTTAGTCTGTGAAACCTTTTCTTTTTCATTGTGTTCGATGAAGAGAAACTGTAATTTCAGCACAGATCCAAAAATTTCCATGTGCCCAAGCCCCCAAAGCTGGCACCACCAGTTCCCCTGGGCTTCTGTGCTGCTGCTGCTGGGCCAGCAAAGCCCCCCCATGGCATCCTGGTGGGGGTACAGATCCCCAGGGGCTGGCAGAGGTGTGCTTGGTGCCTCTGGGAACTGGATGCATCCAGGAGGGAAGTGACAACCCCAGCTGGGAACGCCAGTGCACAGAAAAATCCTCTGCCATATGATCAATGCCCCCCCACCACCCCATCTACAAAAATAAATTACTTCCTTTTTAAATCCTTTCCAACTGTTCCCCTCGTGTTCATAATGGGATGATCGGTGGAACCAAAGATGTGGCTGTTACTTTAAAGGATAAATTAGTTTGACTCTTAACTCAATAATTAAAACTGTTATGGCTATGAGCCTGCAGGGATAATGTACTATTATTATAGTCATTTGTTTCAATTAAATGCTTACTGATTTTACAATAGCAGCTGGGCACCTGTGTGAGATAGCTATTACTCTGAACAAGACATCTCAAATTCCAGCAGAAATTTGTCACTGCACTAAAGCATTTTACATAGACCATGAAAGTTTATTAGGAGCAGTTACAAATCGGGAAGAGGAGGGGTGGTAATTGGGGATATATTTTCTTATCAGCTCCTCTCTCTCCAGCTCTCTCTCTTTTTTAAGTAAATCATCTTTAAGCATTTCAGCTATGGTGATGTGTTTACATTGAAACTTCAATACAGAAAAAGCCTGCTGGGAAAACTTTGCTTCAAAGCTGTTCAGCAGATAATTCTTCTCCCTGGTTGATTGTGATTCTAATGGCTTGTTCTTGGGAACAAACCCAAGGAGAGGGAAGCTGTGCTGCCGATGAGCCTGGTGGCTGCCCCTGGAGTGGCTGCTTGCCTTGACTGGGGAGGAAGACCCTGGATGAGGAAGGTTCTGACGGCTCAGTTCAGCCCAGCTGTGTTGGCTCACCTTGGGAGGGGTGGGAGTCGTAGACATGGAATGGGTTGGGTTGGGTTGGAAGGGACCTTAAAGCTCATCTCATTCCACCCCCTGCCATGGCAGGGACACCTCCCACTGTCCCAGGCTGCTCCAAGCCCTGTCCAGCCTGGCCTTGGATGCTCCCAGGGATCCAGGGGCAGCCCCAGCTGCTCTGGGCACCCTGTGCCAGGGCCTGCCCACCCTCATCATAAAATATTTCTTCCCTATATCTAATCCAAATCCACCCTCCTTAAGTTGAAAACAATTACCCTTTGTCCTGTCACAGCAGGCCCTGCTAAAAAGTCTGTCCCCATCTTTTTTATAAACCCTTTTCAGCACAGGGAGGGGCTCTGAGGTCTCCCCAGAACCTTCTCCTCTCCAGGTGAACACCCCCAGCTCTCCCAGCCTGGCTCAGTAACAGAAGAGCTCCAGCCCTTGGAGCATCTCCTTGGCCTCCTCTGGACTCAATCCAGCAGCTCCACCTCCTTTAATGTTGGGGCCCCCAGGGCTGGGGCAGCTCTGCAGGTGGGGTCTCCCCTGAGCAGGGCAGAGGGGCAGAATCCCCCCCTCCCCTCTGCCCTTGCTGTGGGATGAGCCCAGGACACGGCTGGATTTCTGGGCTGCCAGTGCACATTCCCAGGTCATTTCCAGCCTGTCATCCACGGGATCTTTCTCCACATGGGAGCCTGGTGGTCCCCAGAATCCCCCCCTCCCCTCTGCCCTTGCTGTGGGATGAGCCCAGGACACGGCTGGATTTCTGGGCTGCCAGTGCGCATTCCCAGGTCATGTCCAGTCTGTCATTCATCGGATCCTTCTCCACATGGAAGCCTGGTGGTCCCCATGTGCTGGTCTCCCCAGCACATGGGGTGATGCCCCTCAGTGGGGTTGCCCCACCTGCCCACTCCTGCTCTTCTTGGTCATTGTCTTTTGCCCATCCCACTTTGGCTCGGGGGGATGCAGTGCAGCGGGGTCAGACAGAGTTTTATGGCAAACTCCAGCCAAATTTCTCCTTTTCCTGCTGGGAAACACCAGCAGGTGGTTGGGCATGGATCCCACACTGGACTGCAGCCCAAGCAAGCAGGGAGCAGGGTTGGAGCACGTGGAGCATCGCTGCTCTGAGGACAGAGAACACCATGGGGGAATGACACAGCACCTCGGAGTTTGTACTCTGCCACCAGAACACGGTGTTTGTTCAGGGTGTGGCCGTGACCGAGGAAGGGGAGAGGAGGAGGAGGAGAAAAATCCCATGAAAAGCAAGTCAGAAGGTGGTTTTAAGGGTGGGGTCTGCCTCAAGGCTTCAGGTGGGAGCTAGGATTTAGCAGGAGAGGCCATTCCATGACTCAGCCATCCCTGCCAGATCCTGGGACCTGAGCCCCAGGTCTGCTGGCTGGTGCTGTTCCCCATGCTGCTGGAAAGAGCTGCTTTTCGCATGAGAATGTAAAACAGAATTTAGAATTTTGGGGAACAGTGAAGTTGAAGCTGGGCTTGACACATTTGAAACATCATCTGTGTTAGCAGAGCGCTCCAGCCCCTGACTGGGCTCTTCCTCACTGGGCATTTGTCACTCCCTGAATTCCCCTTCTCCCCAGAAACAGGGAACGTGGACCACGTGCTGTTTGTCAGCCTGTTTTTCTCTCTTTCTTCGGATTCGCTGGAGCGTTTATGGGCCTGATATGCATATTCATTAAAAGAATTGAAATATTGTGGAAAAAAAGAAGCTGTCTTTGAGTTAGCACAGCCTTTGGGAATCTGCAAAGTAAGATGCACTTAATTACTTCAGCTATGACTACATCACATTGCACTCTGGGTTTCCTCTGAGATGCAAAACATCTTTTCGGCACAGGCTGCAAAGCCATCCTGAGCCTTTTGCAGCACCTCGTGGTGAGCTTTCTCGTGCTGAATTCCCAGGATGGAGACAGGATCTGACCTGGCTCTCACAGCCCTGCTCCTGGGGAAGGAGCTGATCACTTTTGGAGGGTGGTTATTTAATTCCACTTGTGCTTCCATCGGGCTCTTTGGGGATGCTGAGTGCTTTGGGGAGGGGAAATGCATGGGACAGCCCCACTGAGCCCCAGGCTGGGGCTGCATCCCACAGGACCAGGGTGTTTTCTTTCATTTATTACCTCCTTTCACTTTGGTTTGCCATGATCACGATTTCATTCATCATTTACTTGCCTAATTAGGCCGTTTGCTGCAGGGAAGCATCTCAAAATCCTGTTCCTGGGTCTCTCATCCCTTGGATCTTTCCTGGGAGGGTATCACCTGCTTTGGGTGCCCCCTGAAATAGCTCAGTGGCTGCAGGATCCCACAGTGGGAAGCAGGAATAACCCTTTTCCTGGATTAAATTTGGCCCATCCTCACCTTTAAAACTATTTAAGGAGGTCTAGTGCTGCACACAAACCACTCACCTTCATTTTCACCCCAAAATTTTTTACATCTGGAAAACACAAGTGGCTTTTCCACCACTCCTGGGGACACCAGGAGCCATCAGCTGGAGTGATGGGGAGGTGGCAGCCTGGTGTGTTGCTTCCAAAATTGCATTTAAAAAATAACAAAAAATGGAAGTGGAGATAAATGTAGCAAGTGGCAAACAATGGGGGCAGTTCCTGCCCCTCCAGACGCTGGTGAGCAGGTGAGGAGCTGGGCACGCCCTTCTGCAGAACCTCCTGGATGGGGGCAGAGGAGATGGAGATGTGGGAGAGGGAGAGAGAGCCAAGGATATTCAACTAAAACCAGTTTTTTATCACAGAATTGTAGAATGCTTTGGGTTGGGAGGGACTTTTAAAGGCCATCCAGTGCCACCCCCTGCCATGGCAGGGACACCTCCCACTGTCCCAGGCTGCTCCAAGCCCTGTCCAGCCTGGCCTTGGGCACTGCCAGGGATCCAGGGGCAGCCACAGATTCTCTGGAAAATCTGTGCCAGCGTTTTACCACCTTCATTGTAAAAAACTTCTGCCTTACATCTAACCTAAACCAGCCCTCTCTTAGTTTAAAACCATTCCCCCTTGTCCTGTCACCACAGGCCCTGATTAAAAGCCTGTCCCCATCTTTCTTATGGGGTCCCTTTAATGGGAGGAGGCATCTGGGCTAAGATATCCTTGGAGAGGGATGTCCTGGGAAAAATGCAGGATCACTGCTTCCTAAGAGGGGTCTGTGATGGGGTTGTTGTGAGCAGGAGGATTCTGGAGGTTCTCTGAGCCAGGCTCAGGTTCCTGGCTTTTTTCTACAAATTTTCAGAAGCATTTGCAGCACGTGGCCCATATCCATAATTGCACTGCTGGACGTGTTCTGCTCTGATGCATAAATAACATGCACTGTAAAGAAAAAGTGTATGATTACATATTTAATGGATAAACGGAGCTGTTGTGGTCTATTGGCCACATAATAAAAGTTTCAAAAGAAATTGTCTTAATACAGTATTTCCTCGGGAGGCTGCCGTGGCTAGAACGTGAGCAAGCTATTTTAGATTTTAGAATTTTTTTAAGCCACATCTCATAGCCTTCCCCATTTCTCCAACACCCATCTTCTAAACTTTCCCTTCATTTAAATTTAAAATAAGGACAATAAATTATTCTTTTCCTTAGCAGCTGGCAGATCTTCTCCAACATGAAAGATCTGGATTAAACTGACAAAACCCATGACAAATGTACATTTTTTTTCTGGAATTTGGGAAGGGGCTGGCTGCTCAGCAGATGGCTGCTGTGTCCCCATTTTGCATGGTCCCTGTCACTGTCTGTCTCACCCTGGCCATTCCCATGACTTTTGCAAATTCAGTTGCAAATGCAAAAATTGCCTCCTGTGCTGCCCAGCCCCAGTGTCCATCGCCATGGCTGCATCATCCTCAATGTCTTTATGACCTGGATTTCCCTTGCCATGACCAGGAGAGGCCAGAGCTCTTCAACAAGGCACATAATAAGGCTTTAAGGGCATGTAATAAGGTTTTTAGGGCCCACAAAACTCACCATGGCTAAGCTCCATGCCACAGCAAAGCCAGCCCTGCTGCCTCCTTGACACCACCAAAGCCAAGGGCAGCAATTCAGTGCAGCCTCAAATCAGCCTCAGTCACACTCATGCTGTCGAAATGCAAGAATAAATTTAATTCCTGTGAGCTAAATCCCTTCACTTCACAATTAATACGGAAAAAGGGCAGATCCAGGAAAAGCTGTTCCCCTGACACCGCTCCTCTGCTGATGGAGAGTCCAAAGAAAAGCAGGACATTCTGTTGGATGTGGTGTAAAGCTCGTGATTCCTGACCTGCAGCAGTAAATCTGTGTTTGCATTTGGATTTGTTTCCCCTGAAGCCAATGGAGACCTCACAGGTCTTCCCAGGGTTTCCTTCTGTGTTTGTGCTGCTGCTGGAGATGGCAAATCTCCCCTGGTAATGAGATTTCACCTCAGTGGGCCGATGGAGAGTGAAGATTGTTAATAAAGAAAGCTCAGGTCTTGAAACTCATGTTAGCATTATTTGGATTCATATAAAAGGGAAGAAGTCTGGAAGATGTTTCAGACAGGGCTTGCCTCCCTCACATTCCACGGCTGGATGTGGCTGTGCAGGGGCCAGGCTCTACCAGATCAGCAAGGATGGATCCTGGGGGAAAATGGGGTTTTGGGGGAAAATGGGCTTTTCAGGGAAAATGGGGTTTTCAAGGAAAATGGAACAAACCGGAAATGGGGTCTTGATGCAGAAACCAGCAAGGTTTGTCCCCACCTCATCTCATATTTACTTCTTGGTGGACAGGGGCTGGACGTGCTGGAGTGAGTCCAGAGGAGACCATGGAGATGCTCCGAGGGCTGGAGCCCCTCTGTTGTTGAGCCAGGCTGGGAGAGCTGGGGGTGCTCAGCATGGAGAAGGTTCTGGGGAGAGCTCAGAGCCCCTGGCAGGGTCTGAAGGGGCTCCAGGAGAGCTGGAGAGGGACTGGGGACAAGGGATGGAGGGACAGGACAAAAATGGAATGATTTTAAGTTATAGGAGAGTATGTTTAGATGGAATTTGGGAAGCAATCATTCACTGGGAGGGTGGGCAGGCCCTGGCCCAGGGTGCCCAGAGCAGCTGTGGCTGCCCCTGGATCCCTGGCAGTGCCCAAGGCCAGGCTGGACGGGGCTTAGAGGATTTTCCCTTCTCCTGGTGATTTGGCCAAAAATTCTCATTTATGAACTCTTTTTTCAGACCCCTGCTAGATGCCAGCCACCCGTGGTCCCTGAGGCAGGCAGGGTCACCCCCTGGACACCCTGAGCTACCTGCAAAGCTGATTTAGCAGCTCCCTGTAGAGCTCATGGGCAGGGCCATGGGTGCACCGTGCTCAGCTCTTGCCCTGTTTGGAAGGGAGCACAAGGAAGACTTTCCCAGCCATGCAGAGCAATCTAAACAATAAATCAGTCTTCCAGGACTTTGACAGCATAGCAAAGGGATCAATAAACACATTTTGTGGTGACAAGGTGATCTCCTCCCCACCCAGATCCAGGAGATGGTGCACTCCGACGCCGCGTCCTACGAGTCCAACCGCCAAGTGCCGCTGCTCAACCGCCCCGGGATGCTGGGCGGCCCCATGGGCACCCTCAGCCAGTCCCAGCTCATCTCCCAGATGGGCATCCGGAGCGGGGTCACCCACGGCTCCCCCTCGCCCCCGGGAAGCAAGTCTGCCACCCCTTCTCCCTCCAGCTCCACTCAGGAAGAGGAGACCGAGTCGCATTATAAGGTATGTGCCGGGTTTAACGGGGAAAAAACGGGATGGTGTTTCTCAGTGAGGGATGAATTGTGCTAAATAAAACCCCAGACTTCTGGTCTTATTTTTGTATTTATAGTGGGAGACTTTCCCAACGATGAGGGTGCTGTTCCCAGCCTGGGGTGAGGTCCAGCACGGCAGGGTGGCACTCACTCTGCAGGTTTGGAGGGCAGGGTTGTTCTTCTGCCCCCACCTTTTACCAGGTCCATCAGGCTATGGAATTTCCTGGGATGATGATTACGATGAGCAAAGCAGGTTCAGGACTAAGGGGCTGCAAATGCTTGAAGATAAATTTGATTTCTGTTGGTGGCTGGAGGGGATTGAAGCAGGGAAGGAAAATACCACATGGTGGGATTTAACCGAACTCACTGGACACAGCTTGCTAAGGAAAATAAACAGGAATTAAAAGAGGAAGAGTATTCTGCATTTTAGTTCACCCAGGTGGTGTTTTGAGTCATCAGCAATGTCCCAAATGGTCTCTACAGCCAACACAGCTGCTACTGAGTGTGGCATCAACAAACCCAAGGAAGTCCTAGGGGTTTGGGCACATCTTGGTTGTTGTCCATCTCTCTCCAAACACAAAGCCAAACAACATGTGCTGTGTTCCAGGAGTCCATGGCTGTTGTTTATTGAGGGCAAACTGCAGCAATCGCAGTGTTTCCATGCCTGCAGGTGAATTGCTGGGCTCCCTGGGGACTTTGAATAAAGCCTTTCATGGAAAGCCTTCTCCTGGAAGGTGCTGACCCAAGGCACTGGTATTGTGACCTTTTCCCACCAAAATAGGCTGTTGTGACAGGATTTAAATGTATAACCAGAGCAGCAAACAGCGCAGGGCCTGGAAAACTGGGAAGATGCTAGGACTGAGCAAAAACCTTTCCCTCTTCATGGAAATCAAGGAAAACAGATTCCCACCAATCCTGTAGTTTCTCATCCATTGGCAGATTTCACTTGAGATTTCATGGTAGAGTGCACGTGTGGGTGCAAAAACAGCTTCAGTGAAGTAAAGCTGTAAAAAGAAGAGATACACAAGGTTAAAAATAGATGGAATTTTTCAAACTCTGTGATTCCATGCTTGGGGGACACTGTGGGATGGGTTGCACTGCTGGATCCCATGGTGTGCCATCTCCCAAAGCCTGTGTCACAAACCTCCAGGCAATGACCTAGGAGTTGAAATCTTTCATGACAGGGGAAAAGGAGTTTCAGTTTAGTGACACAGCAGGTTCCCTGTCTGTGTCTCCACCAGCATCACCCATCTTTCCTCTCAGCCATCCAGGAGGACACAGCTTTGGGGTTGGATCTGTTCCCTTGAGCCAGAGATGCCCATGGGGCAGGAAGGGTTTGGAGATGTCCAAATGATGACAACTTGTGGAGATTAAAATTATTCCAAATCCCTAAGGCAATTCTCTCACTTTTCTGCACTGTAAACCCCCCCGACAGGTGGGAATGATGTGTTTGATGGAGGAGGAGACCCTGAGTGTACAGAAAGCAGCGGACCCACATTGTGGCCTGTGGGAATCTGTTTGCTTTCTCTGTCTGCACAGCTGCTGCCTTCACCCATCAGTCATTTTTCACGTGGCCATTAAGGGCTTTTCTGCAACAAGTAATCAAAGCAATGTCCAACAGGCAGAAATTAATCTTGTCAGCAAGGTCACACGTTAAAGAAATGGGTCTGATGCCAGCAGGTCCTCCAGGCCCAGCTGGTCCTCTGAACCAAGCAGTTTATGAATTTCAGAGGTCTCTGAGCCTCACGGGTGCATTTACCAGCTTCAGAGTGTGGGGGAGAGGGAGGTGCAGCCCAAATTCCAGCTGGATTAGTGGTCACTCTCCATAGTTATTAAAATCACAGTGTCCATGAGGTTTCAGCTCTTCAGGGGTTCAACATCTAAGGAGGCACCAAGTTTCTGGGATCACATCGTTGCCCCAGTCCCCATCTGGTGTCAAATGGACCTTGGGATGCACCTCCAGGGCAGGTCCATGTCAGTGGCCACCATGGGCAGGTGGCCATGCTCTTCATCCTCCTGTTTGAGCTTGCCCAGACCCTCTGACCATGGGGGTGACCCTCAGGGTGCAGATGCTCTGGGACAGCGAGGCGCTGGCTCACTGGGGGCTGGCTTTGGCCACGAACATGGCTCAGGTTGTTCTGAGATCCAGACCCAGGCTGTTGTCTCATCCCAGCCATGTCACATCTGGACAACCCCATGAATACCAAATCCTGATCTGCTCTGCTCCCTCCTGGGGGTGATGACTCCGGGCAGCCTTGCAGCATCTGTTTCCCATAAATCCCACGAGCTCTTTGGTGCTGCCTGAGCTGTAAATTCAGCTGGGGCTGCATTGCTGCTGTTCCAGCTCCTTGGCTTGGTCAGGGGCTGTGTGGGAGCAGGTCCCCCATGGCACTCCAGTGAATCAAACAGTTAGTTAAAATACCATCTCACTTCCTAATGGGCTGAAGCCCTGTCATGCATTTTTTTTACTCCTAATAAGCTGGCCTTTCACCTCCAGGCCTCCCTTTCAAGCCCAATTGGGCAATTTTAAATTAAATGCAATCTTTTTGGTCTCTCTGCTCATTCACTAATGGTCACTGTCTGTTTGACAAATGTCACTGCGCTTTTACTAAAATTAATGACCAGTCAAGAGCTGCAGAGCGGAGAACAGGAACGCTGCTGCCCTTTCCTCCCCGTGCCTGGCCTGTGCCAGCTGAAGGGGAGCCTCTTAAATCCTGGCACTGCCAAGCACGTGCTCAAATTGACAAATCCATCAGGAGAAGAGGTGTTTGTCCCCAGCACGGCTGGAGGCACAGTTCTCACCAGACCTTGGTGTTTAGACCTGTGTCTTTCCAAGGAATTCAGCAACCTGTGAGGCTGATGGCAGTGCCTTGAGCTCAGGGTCTGCAGGTGGAGGGGCTGGGGTCTTGTTTGCCCTCAAGGATGCAGAGATCCAGCCAGTGCTTTTATTCTCTGCTGTCTGGTGTATTTAGGTTTTCCTTCCTTGTGAAAGAAGGACAATGGTGCTTTCCTGCAGTGCCAGCTTTCAGTGGCCGCAGTCAATGCGCTGAGAGCTTTGATGGGTATCCAAGGGTTTTCCAGGGGCCTTTTCCTTTGCACATCCTCCCATGGAGGCTTCTGCAGTCCCCTATATTCATAGAAACATAGAATATCATGAGCTGGACCCACAGGATCATCCAGCCCAGCCCCTGGCCCTGCACAGACCCCCAACAATCCCACCCTGTCCATCCCTGAGAGCGGTGTCCAAACGCTCCTGGAGCTCTGGCAGCCTCGGGCTGTGCCCATTCCCTGGGGAGCCTGGGCAGTGCCCAGCACCTCTGGGGGAAGAACCTTTCCTAACACACTGCACAGGGCATCCCAAGGGAGACTGATACAGGATCTTCTTCTTTCCATGCTGCCTTCACTGGAAGCATCCCTGTTTCCAGCCTTGCCGTTTTACTCCCCAGCCCGGTGGCAGTGTCTCGTGCTGAGCAGTCACAAAGTCCAGCTCCTGTTCCTTGTGTCCTGCTCCCCTCAGTTCCAACACCCTCTGGACACTGAGGGTGGACACAGCCATTCCTGGTCATCCAGCTGCACCCAGATTGGTCATAAAGAGTGAACAGTACGTGCAAAGTATTATTATCAGTGTGATTAAAACAGTTCAGTTCCTGGATGTTTTTCCCGGATAGGGATACATATATGTAGCAGGCTGGAGGAAATTTTGGATGGCCCTGGTGGTGGTTTAAGTGATGTTGGTGTCGCTTGGTCAGTGCTCACAACCCTCCTGGGAATGGGGAGGTGAGGGAAGTCAGGAGCAGCTTGCAAAGGGGGCTTGCCAGGATGGAAATAAAAAACCCTGTGGGAGCCAAGTTTGGAAAATTCATGGGCTGCTAAAGCAATCTAGCTGGGAAGCAAAGCATTTGGAGAGGTCCCAGAAGAGGATCAAGGAGTGAGGGAGCTCATGGTGCCGGGGAGGAGGATGGGGAAGGACAGTGACGGAGGATGAGTGTCTGGAAAACCCCGGATCTGGAGCAGGAACAAAGGGACAAACCCAAGCTGCTCTGTGAGGAGGCAGCAAGGTTTGTGCCAGCAGTTTGTGCCATGACCCAAGAGGCTCCTGGGGGACAAAGAGAGCCCCAGAGCTGCTGCCCACTCTCCACTTCCCATTCCTTCTCTCACCTCCTTGGCTCAGTGGCTGTAGCAGGGACTTTTATCAGACCATTCCCAGCTGACTGCTAAGGTTCCTCTCTTGATTTTACAGGCCACTGGAGAGAAAAGACCCTCAACAGACCTGGGCAAAAAGCCCAAAAGCCAAAAGAAGAAGAAAAAGAAGGACCCCAACGAGCCGCAGAAGCCCGTGTCAGCCTANTTCCTTTGCACATCCTCCCATGGAGGCTTCTGCAGTCCCCTGTATTCATAGAAACATAGAATATCATGAGCTGGACCCACAGGATCATCCAGCCCAGCCCCTGGCCCTGCACAGACCCCCCAACAATCCCACCCTGTCCATCCCTGAGAGCGGTGCCCAAACGCTCCTGGAGCTCTGGCAGCCTCGGGCTGTGCCCATTCCCTGGGGAGCCTGGGCAGTGCCCAGCACCTCTGGGGGAAGAACCTTTCCTAACACACTGCACAGGGCATCCCAAGGGAGACTGATACAGGATCTTCTTCTTTCCATGCTGCCTTCACTGGAAGCATCCCTGTTTCCAGCCTTGCCGTTTTACTCCCCAGCCCGGTGGCAGTGTCTCGTGCTGAGCAGTCACAAAGTCCAGCTCCTGTTCCTTGTGTCCTGCTCCCCTCAGTTCCAACACCCTCTGGACACTGAGGGTGGACACAGCCATTCCTGGTCATCCAGCTGCACCCAGATTGGTCATAAAGAGTGAACAGCACGTGCAAAGTATTATTATCAGTGTGATTAAAACAGTTCAGTTCCTGCATGTTTTTCCTGGATAGGGATACATATATGTAGCAGGCTGGAGGAAATTTTGGATGGCCCTGGTGGTGGTTTAAGTGATGTTGGTGTCGCTTGGTCAGTGCTCACAACCCTCCTGGGAATGGGGAGGTGAGGGAAGTCAGGAGCAGCTTGCAAAGGGGGCTTGCCAGGATGGAAATAAAAAACCCTGTGGGAGCCAAGTTTGGAAAATTCATGGGCTGCTAAAGCAATCTAGCTGGGAAGCAAAGCATTTGGAGAGGTCCCAGAAGAGGATCAAGCAGTGAGGGAGCTCGTGGTGCCGGGGAGGAGGATGGGGAAGGACAGTGACGGAGGATGAGTGTCTGGAAAACCCCGGATCTGGAGCAGGAACAAAGGGACAAACCCAAGCTGCTCTGTGAGGAGGCAGCAAGGTTTGTGCCAGCAGTTTGTGCCATGACCCAAGAGGCTCCTGGGGGACAAAGAGAGCCCCAGAGCTGCTGCCCACTCTCCACTTCCCATTCCTTCTCTCACCTCCTTGGCTCAGTGGCTGTAGCAGGGACTTTTATCAGACCGTTCCCAGCTGACTGCTAAGGTTCCTCTCTTGATTTTACAGGCCACTGGAGAGAAAAGACCCTCAACAGACCTGGGCAAAAAGCCCAAAAGCCAAAAGAAGAAGAAAAAGAAGGACCCCAACGAGCCGCAGAAGCCCGTGTCAGCCTATGCCCTGTTTTTCAGAGACACACAAGCAGCCATCAAAGGGCAAAACCCCAATGCCACTTTCGGGGACGTGTCCAAAATCGTGGCATCGATGTGGGACAGCCTGGGAGAAGAACAGAAGCAAGTGAGTTGCTGACGTATTTATTTTTTTCTTTCAGCTTTTCATTCTTCAGAAATGTGTTTTTCCAGGGTGCACAGCGTCTCCCCAGGCACGTTCAGGGCATGGCCAGGGGCTCCCACAGGCTGAAGTGCAGGAACAGAGGCCGTTTCCAGGAGCGGTGCTGGAGTGTCCTCTGTGCAAAATTGCTGTTGTTTCGTGGGGAAGAGCAAATTTTTATGACAACTAATTATTCTTGATAAGCTCATACTCTGCAAAGCCAGCAGTGGCCTTTCCCTGACATGAGGTTTTACAGCCTGGGATGGGAGATGGGTTTGTATTTGCTTATTTACTTACAAGGAGTGACAGCCAACTGGCTAAACACTGTTAACTCCCTGCACTGCTGGCTTCAAATCCAACATTCAGGCTTTAAAAGCTTCAGAAGGAGATGTCTGAAGTGGCCTCACAGAGGAAACCTTCCTGCCCCAAAGCTGTCAGCCACTTTCCATCTGCTTCACACGGAGAATCCCAGGTCCTTCTTTCCCTCTTTGGCTGCTGCTGAGTCAGTTACAAAAGCCTGTAATTGCTTGTTGCCTGTTGAGAGAACCCCAGGGAACACTTCCCGGAGCAAGGATGGCTTTTTATCAGGCAGAGTGAGATCTGACACTGTGTGTGATGTGTCCTGGACCCAAACAGGCTTCAGCTGGGAGCCCTTCTCCTGGAGCCTGGCCCCAGCTCCAGCTGGGTGTCCATGGCCAGCGCTGGAAGCAGCTTCATCTTGGGAGGGAGCAGCAGGGAGCGGGAAAAGTCATTTCACTGGAAGTTATGCTAGGAAATAACCTCGATTTCCACCCCACACTGAGTCAGGAATAAGAGCAGGGCATCTTCAGGGATGAAAGCCCTTTTGCTGCTCCCTTTCCTCCTCTTTGAGTGGATCACTGGAGGATCATGAAGGCAGGAATTCCCCATTTGAACAGGGGAGGAAGGTCTCATCCTTTTAAGGGAGGAGGAACATTCGTTTCACTGGAAGTTATGCTAGGAAAAAGCCTCGATTTCCACCCCACACTGAGTCAGGAATAAGAGCAGAGCATCTTCAGGGATGAAAGCCCTTTTGCTGCTCCCCTTCCTCCACTTTGAGTGGATCACTGGAGGATCATGAAGGCAGGAATTCCTCATCTGGACAGGGCAGGAAGGTCTCATCCTTTTGCAGGAGGGTGACCCAGCCCCGGGAAGATGCGGGATAGGGGCTGGGTTTGTGCTCTTGGTGCAGGGTGTGGGAGGTTCAGGAGCGTGGAACAGCTTCATGTCACCTCTTTCTCCTGCTTTTATCCCTCCCAGCATCTCAGCCTGCCCCTCCTCGACTCCACCAGGTACAAACACCAGCCCAGTTTGGGCACTGAGCTCGGCTGGAGCGTGGCTCAGAGCGTGGCAGCGACCCTGACTCAGCACAGTGCAAACGCTCAGCTCTTAATTAACAGCAGGGATTAAAGCAGCCCCGTTTATCTTCCCTGCTAACTCTCCCTCCTCCCTCTCTTTTATGAGCTCGCAGCAGCCTCGCCGTCTCTTTACACACGCTTTCTAAGTGGCTCCATTTCTCCCTCTGTAATTGATTTAATTAAGTCATTTGTTCCTTGTCTGAATGCTTAAATATTAACTTCCTGGCTTTGTCTCCAGCTGGATACTTCTCTCCCACAACAGTTCCCTCCCTGCCTGGGACTCTGGCTGGAGTGACACGATTTCTCTTTGGCTCTGGGACGCTGTGGCTGGTTTGTGTGATGTGGCACGTTCACTCTGGAAGTGTCTGGCTGGAGGAAAGTTTATTTAGCCCCTATTTGCTTTTCTCTGCCAGCATCCCTGGTGAAGGGTTTTTTTTAGATTCATGAGGCAATGCGATGGAAAGGGAAAAAGGAAAAGAAAATTTTAAAGTGCCTTAACAAAACACATGTAATATGTAAAAAACAAGTGCCTGGGCTGTCCTCTAGGTGTTTCCTGCCCAGGGCTGCAGGATATGGTGCACTCATTCCCAGTGAAGGCAAGCAGGCATTCCAAGGGCTCTCCTGGCACATCTGGAGAGGGAATGGTGACCAAGCAGCACAGCCAGGCATCACTGGCCAAAATCCTGCTGCGACCTGAGACCAGACTGTGGGTCAGCCCATCAGCAGGCAGGAGCATTGTGCTCTGGGAAGGGATGGAAAGCTGGAAAAGGGACGTGTTTCATCAGGGACACTGCCCTTAGCTTTGCTGACAACAGTGGCTTCATGTCCTTGCTGCAGAAAGCAGTGCAGGGGACAGCCTGGGGAAAAGCCAGCACAGAGATGGTACAGCAGGCAAGCAAGAGCCAAGTCTGGATGGTTTGGCTCAATTAGGACCAAAGTTTTAGTTAAAGAGTGCTTTCCTTCTTCCTGGCTTAAGAAAGGGTGTGTTTGAGGCTGTGGGATCTGCCCTGGGGCTGGTCCCACACTTGGATCTCCAGAGGTGCAGACCCCAGCCCCACCACGCAGTTATTGAGCAGCTGTTCACAGCCCTGGAGTTTCTGCTCCAGGTGAGGTTTGCAAACCTGATTCACCTTCCAGTGCACTCAGAGTGCTCCTGCCTTGTGGGAGAACAGGCAGGGAGCAACCAAGGCGTTGGTTCAAGGGAAGCTGGTCCATAAACCCAGGGCATTTTGTGATTCCTCACCACAGCCCCTGGCACGTCCTGCTGTGCCTGTCCCATGTCCATCCATCCCTCCCAGCTCCATCCTGCATGCAGGGGGTGCCCAGAGCTGGGGTGGCCCCCGTGCCAGTGCCAAAGGGCAGGGAAGGGTGGTCCTGTGCCCCCTCCAGAGCCCCAGCCCCTCGCCTCATTGAGCATTTCTGCCAGCAGCAGGGAGATGCCACCCCTTGCCAGGTAGCCCTGGCCAGCACACAGAGGGTTAATCCTCTGCCATTTGTGCTGCTAATGATTATATGCACCGTAATATCAAAGCTGTAGCTATTTATTTGCCATTGAGCAGGTGCTGCTGCTCCCACAAAGCAAATTTGCTTTCCCCTCCTGATGAAACAAGGAAAATAAAGGTTGCTCACGTCCCATTTCAGATATGGTTTTTTTTTCCCTGTGCATCAGCTGAAAGACAAACACAGAGAGGGAACCAGAATGCATATTATGCAAGAAACCATATAATCTAGGAGCATCTTTGATTTGGCTGCTGCTGTCACAGACATGCATTTCACAGAGAGGCTTTTTTTCTCCCCCCTTTCTTTTGTTCTTACTGGTTTATCATTTGTGGCTTTGTCATTTTGTTCCTTCTTCTCTTCTCAGCCTCTTCACAATGAATCTTCATTTTCCCTCTGACACACTTGTATCTAAATTTCCTTATTTCCTGCCTTTTTTTATTTATATCTGTTGCCTGGTGATTTGATCATGCTGTGGAATACAGGATTAGCAATCTCCGTGTCCTTGGGTACTGCTCAAGGACACCTGTTCGGCAAAGCACTGTTTTCTTCCCCATTTTAACCCCTTCCAGTGTGGCTGTAGAATAGTAATAAATAACAATACCTTAAATATCCCCAGCGCTGCGTTAGCAGGACGGTGTAATCTTCATTCTTCAACAGCTGGTGTGGCCCTTCCTAAGGAGCTTACACGGGAATCTGAAGAATGTGACTCGGGGAAAGAAAAAAAATATTAATACATCCTCTTTGAACTTTGCAAATAGTTTAGCAGCTGTTCCTGTAGAGATAGCTTCGACTTTGCTGCAGAGTGAAATGCTAATTCAGCCATTAGCATCCAATGGGGTACCTGTCACAGGAATGAGCCTGCATCTCCAGGTCCCAGCTCCAGAATCCCGTGCCTCGGTGGGAGTTTTTTCCATTAGCAGATCTCAAGCAGTGTTCCCCAGAAAGGTTGAAGAGGGCTGGCTGATTTGACAGAAATTAGAAGAATTTGAGCACTAGATTGGAGCAAACTCTGCTAATTTCCTAGGAGGGTTTTCCCCCTGCATGGCCGCCGTGCTGGCAGCCTGGTCCCTGTCTGTGCCACCCACAGCCCCCTCCTCTCTTTCCACAGGGCCACCATGGGCCAGGTCTGCTCAGGAGCAGGTGACACCAGGCGTGGTGGCTGTCCTCCCTCAGGGGGATTTCTGGGGGTGATAAGCCTGGAGGCTCCGGAGAAGTCACTGGTGGGATTTGCTCTCCTCTGCCATTTTTTATTTTTCCCTCTCTGAGCACCTCCCTGTTCCCTGCTGTGTTTTGGTGAAGGGGAGTTGGATTGGAGCCTGGCAATGATGGAGAGCACAGAGATCAGTGCTGAAGGGGCAGCTGCAGAAGTCTCTGGAACCAGCTTCTTTTCATCAGCAAATCCAGCCACAAAGTCAAAGCACTGGGCCCGTGTTTCCTTAGACTCAGGGAACCAAGAGCAGAGGCATCAAAGAGCTCCTGAGCAGTCTGCTGAGTGAACCCCGGGCTTAACCCAGAGCTTCCCATCCAAAATGAGCATAAATTGGGAAAAACCAGCATTTTCAATTGAGTTTTTGAGTCTGGGGACACAAAGGTACCAGAGATGAGTTTTTGCTTGTGCTTCACCAGGACTGATTCAGTAATGCTGAGTGATTCCAAGGCCAAATGCAAATGGGATTTTCCCACACAAATGCACAGCCTGGAGAACAACACAGCTCCAGGGATAAAGTCACACTCCAGGGGTAAATTACCCAGCAGAAAAATTGCCTGCTCAGCAGAAAGTAATAGATCACCCACTTAATCAGATCCATCTGCTAATTGAACCTGATACATCAGCTGGTGACAGGACACCGCAGGATCTGTGCTGGGACAGAGGCATCTCAGGCCAGCTGAAAAGTTGTTTTATGGAAGAGACATCACAGGTCAGAGATCCCATGGGAACAGCCCTGCTACAAACTGCCCAATTCCAGCTTTGTGCCGAGCTGTCAGCACTGGAATCGCCACGGGATGAAGTTTCCGCCTGCAGCCCCAAAGCCTTGGCAGTGAGGGGCTGGAAGGGTCCAAGCAGTTGCCCTGGCCTGGAAGGAGGTTTCAGAATCTTCTGGACATTGAGGAAAGCCACGCACTGGAGAGGGATCAAAGCACTGATCCCAAAAAAAGGTTTCAAGAGAGGTCTGGTGGAGAACAGGGTAAAGATGGGGAGGTGTGAAGGGTCAGATCTGCTCTTGACAGCAGCTCCAAGAGTGTTACTTTTCTTCTTGGGGAGCATGATTAGAGGTTTGGAAGGTGAATGTTGTGTGGTTTTCATTGGAGGTTAGGGTTTGGATTTGTCACCCTCTTCTTCCCTTTGGAATGTTCAGTGGGTTGTCCTGGGAACACGCTTGTGCCCTCACATGGAGCAACAGACAACTTACACCCCATGAAGTCGAGGCAGTGGAGAGCAGGAATCTCTCAGGATGCTTTAACCAATTCCTACTTCATGACAGGCTCTTCCATTCCTTCTCCAAAGGAATTGCTTCACAGTGCTGTGTCCCCACCAGGATAACGCAGGAACTCTCCTGAAACCGGGCAAACAGCTCCCATAGCCAGGGTCTGTTGTGTAGGTACCCCCAGGGATGTTGACCTCAAGACTCAGAATCCAGACCACAGGACTTATTCTGAACATGTAGCTTGGGTTAGTTGGTTTTAACAGTGGGAGGGACAGAGTAAGTCTTGCCCAAGGAGAGGATAGAGAGGAGGGCACAAGGAGGTGAGGAGGAGCTGGGAAGGGATAAGGATAGCCCGTCCATGTTTTCTATTTGCCTTTTCAATGGCTGCGTGAAGGATGTATGGAGAGAAGGGTGAATGTGGCAGGGAGGACGTGCTTTGAGTCATCTTGAGGATAAGCCATAAGTTACGGTGATCTCGAGACATATCTTGCAGGAAAGTGCATAATAGTTACAAGAAAAACCCTGCAGATTTATAAGCAGAATAAAACCCAAATTTACACATTTGGGAGAAGAAGAAACCCAGTCATGGAATCATAGAAAGGAGGGCAAGGAGGGACTTAAGAGGTCAACCAGACCATACTGCTGCCTGAAGTCAGGATCATCTCCACTTAAGCCATTCCTGATGGATGTGTTCCTAATCTGTTCTTAAACCCTCAGTGGTGGAGATTACACATCTCCCCAGGCAATGTCTTCCCGTGCTTAATTATCCTTACTGCTCCCAAGGCTTCCCAGTGCTTACCCAACATTTCCCTTGCTGCAGTTTAAGCCTATTTTGCCTCTTTTCCTATGAGCACAGGATCACTCCGTGCCTCCTTTGCTGCATCATTGTGGCCCCTCTTGGTCTTCCCTCCCTCCTTCTCTCCTGGAGACCTTTCCTGCACTTTCCATCTCTCCTCTCCCGATGTTCTACCTCTTTTTTGACGCAAAACACCCCAAACTCCCTCTGGGATTGCAGCAGAGACTTTTCCACTTGGGATCAGCGCACCTCTTTATTATTTAGGGGAGAGGTTGAGTTCTTGCCATCGTTCCCCAGGCTTGGGAAGCAGCGTTCCTGCCGGAGCAGGAGGGCTGGGATGCAGAGGTTACGGATAACAGCTCCAGCTGTCACTCAGAGCCTGCGCGACACGGAGCCGCTCGTGGGCGTCAGCGGGGTTTGCAATAATTGTCTTCTCTAATTAACTGGTTATCAAACAAGAACATTTCATTACGGTACAATTACTGGCTGCTTTGCCGAGACACAGAGGTGTCAGGATTACGATCCCAACATATGCTTCTTACAGCTTGGATTTTTTTGTTTTCATAATCACAAACCATTTTTGTTTCCTCCCTCCCCCCCTCCCCTCAACCCACCCACTCACTTAATGACTAATGAATCCTTCCGCTAATGAATAAGGAAAATAAATCAGTGGGCACGGCAGGTTAGGAAGAAAAACATGCAAAATGTTTTGAGGATCCTTAAATCTGATAAATTACTTCAAAATTAAAATTCCCTGGGAGAAAATGGGATTTAATTAGAAAGTAACGTGGTTTTGTCAATGTTTAAATTAAAGTTTTAAAGGTTATAAATGCTGCATTAGAGCTGCCTTTACACAGAGGATTTGTGAGAAGTTTTGCTCGGATCCCACGTCAGCGTGGTGATTCCCAAGGGACAGGAAGATCAGTGTCCTTCATGGAGCACAGTGTGGGTGCAGAAATGCCCTGTGTGCAGGGCAGGACTGCAAAATTCCCAACAGGAGACCCTTAGGAATGATTCCATGCAATGAAATTGGGGAGGTCCTGGCACAGGGTGCCCAGAGCAGCTGTGGCCGCCCCTGGATCCCTGGCAGTGTCCAAGGCCAGGCTGGACAGGGCTTGGAGCAGCCTGGGACAGGGGGAGGTGTCCCTGCCATGGCTGGGGTGGAACTGGATGGGCTTTAAGGTCCCTCCAACCCAAACCATTGTCTGATTTTTAAATGAAAACCCAGATAATCCACCAGGAATCTTCCAGAACTTCCACCTCACCAGTGGAGCACCGAAGAGCACAACACCTGGGCTCACCCCAGCACCCTGCTTGGTAGCCCTGCTCGTGGCCAGGCTGGAGCCAGGGCTGGCCCAAGGAGCACAGAGACTCCTGCTGGGAGCAATCCCCCTGTCCTTCAGCAGAATGTTCCTTTTGGCTGCCCCTGCCCAGTCCGGCTCCACGAGACCCCACCCGGCAGCACATCCCAACACGAGAGACACCCGGTGCCCACGTGTGCTCTAAAAAAGACAAGGACAGATGAAAAGCGGCATAAAAAAAGGATTTAGCAGGAAAAGCAAGTGATGGGGATGAAGATAGGCACAGGTTTTATTGATTATTCATTTATTTGCATTTAGATTTAGGAAGTCGCATTTACCTGCCTTCTCACTGTCCAGAAATTGCAAGTTTTTCTCCAGGAAAGTCTTGCTAATAATTTAATTTGTCTCTACGTAGCTCTGAATATTTTGATTTCCCACCATCCCAGATAAATAAATTAAAATTGAAAATAAGTTTAAAATAATAATAAAATTTTTTTTAAAATGCATCCAGCAGGTGGATACCGTAAATTCTCTGGTGCTGTGGTGGTCACAAACCTGGTCCAGTGGAAGATGTCCCCTGCCTATAGCAGGGGGATGGAACTGGAAGAGATTTAAGGTCCCTTCCAACCCAAACTGTCTTTGATTCTATAATAAAAGATGTGGAGATTGTAGAGAAAGGTAATAGCTTTTATTAAGGGAACTGATGCAGTTTGAAGAAATAGTTCCTTTTCACAGGCAAACTCTTCTTCAGGCTGACATTTTGAAAAGTAATTCTGTTCTGAATGGAGCAAATATAATATTTCCTGAATACCATAAAGCCAAAGACAAACTTAGGGAAATGCTCCATTTCAGAAAATTGCTGTCTGAGACCTCCAGTGTGTTGAGTCAAAACGTTTCATTACAGGACTCGCTGTGATTTAGCAATGGAAATAAAGCTTTCAATCCATTTTTAATAGAATTTATCTGTACTGATTTTAAGCTCACATTCAGTTTAACTGCTGGAAGGTCACTTTCCTTTCAGAGGTCAGTGTTGGGAGGGAGTCTGGGGTGCTGCCATGGCCGTGGACATTTGTAGGGGGAATGACCTAAATCATAGAATTGTAGAATTGTTTTGGTTGGAAAAGAACTTTAGGATCATCCAGTCCAACTGTTATCCCAGCGCTGCCAAGGTCACCATGTCCCCAAGTGCCACATCCACACCTCTTTTAAGCACCTCCAGGAATGGTGACTCCACCCCTTCCCTGGCTGAACAACCCTTCCCATGCAGAAATTTTTCCCAAAATGCAATCTAAATCATCCTGGACAGAAAATGTCCCCACAATGCTTCAGCATTTCAATCGCTGACACTGCCGTTGGTTTTAAAGCTGAATTAAATATATGCAAACCCGCTCTAATTGAAATCCACTTTCAATGCATCGCTTGAGGAAGGCTTTGAGTTTCCAGTGGAGAAGAGGGTTGGTGGGTATTTTTTCCTGGGACTTTCTGCCTTTATCCTGAAATTTTTACTCCATTTTAAGCTACTCCTCTTGCGTACTCAGTTTAATCTGTGTAAACCTACAGGGACTCACTGCTGGGGACAGGCTGGGTCACACCACTGTTTTGTTGGAGGTCTTCACCTCAATGAGGAGGACCAGGATCCAGGCAGGGAGGGGACCAGCACTGACATGATCAAGAGGCATCTCTCATTATGGGGAGGGATGGAAGAATAAACCATAATTCACTCTTGCAAAGTTTTATTATTTCTTTTCTTAAGGAATCAAAAATCTCCTGGCACTTGCTGCTTCCCTGCAAGCTCCAGCTCTCCAAGTCACAAGATGAGGCAAAAATCTCAGCTTTTATAAGATGAGAAGGCAGTTCCCAGCTGTCCAGACTGCAGAGAAGAGCTGGAGTTTTGAGCTCCAAAGATTTAATAATGGGAAAGACAAGAAAACAAATGGGTGGTTTAGGAGTTCTGAATGTCTCACCTGTTTTTAAGCTAGGCATCATCACAGAATTGTGGAATGGATTGAGTTGGAAAGGACTTTAAGGATAGTCCTGTCATTTGAGGATTTTGCCTTTTGTCTTGCTCTTCCAAGAGCCCAGATCACTCTTTGCTCTGGTTCCTGTTGGGAAGGGATTTCACTGTGTTCACCTTATAAAATCACACTGTGTCTCTTGCAAATACATGTCTAAACACACCGACCACTCTGACTAGAGATTGATTCCTCCAAAAATCCCAGCATGGTCCAATCCAGAGGCTTTATTTTCTTGGTTTGGGATAAACTGCTCTGCAGCAGAAAGGAGGTTTCCATGCCCACAGCCCCAGTGAAGGGGGGTCCCACTGGGCAGGTGGGGTGCAGCCAAGCCCAGCAGCGCCCTGTTCCACTCTATTAATGATTATCCACTTCTTGATCCTTTCAGGCCTACAAGAGGAAAACAGAAGCTGCCAAGAAGGAGTACCTGAAAGCCCTGGCCGCGTACCGGGCCAGCCTCGTCTCCAAGGTACAGCCGCACTCACGGACGGGTTACAGCCCACAGGAGCCTCCAGGGAGGGGAAAGTTTGTGAGAAATGCTGTGTAATTGTGCTATCAGAATGATATCAGCATTAACACCTTCCCAGGGGGCTGAAAGAGGGGCTCTGCAGCACGGTTAGGGCAGGAGCTGGGCTGTTGTCTGCCTTTAGGGCTCTGCAACAAGACCCCACTTTGGATGGGTTTGGCAGCAGGGGAGGTCCCATCAGTGTCCCTGGGTGGGGTGAAGGGGTCCCTGCTGCCTGTCCCTTCTGCCAGGGGCTGTTCCTCGCCTGCTCCTGGGGTGTGAGTGCAGCAAACAGGACAAGGTGACAGCAGGGACTGGCCCAGGGGAAGGTGACACCCCAGTACTGGGCTCACTGGTTACACTGGTACCAGCGTCCTGCTGCACCCTGCTGCGTGCCCTTGGGCTGTCCCAGCTGCTCAGGACCCTGGATGTGGCTTCTCCTGTGCATGCTGAGCCTGGAGCAGATTTTTAGAGAGTTTTTTTGAAGTTTGTAGGGAGTTTTATGGAGTAAGACCCATAACTGTGGTTTGATGAGATGTGAGCATGTACGTGCTTAACACACCACAGCCAGGCCAACCCCAGAGAGCCCATTCCAGTGCCTAACAGGGAAATTTCAGGGCATTTCAGGCTCATACAGGAACTCCCAGTGCAGCAATACCACCCTGGGGAGCAATAATGGGCCCAGTCTTCAGAAGTGGATGTCCATTCCAGGAGACCTCACAGCTTCCCCTCCTCCAGAGAGGAAGCTCTGAGGAGCATTTGCTCACAGCATTTGCTGCCTGTGAATTTGGGATTCACAGGGATTCACAGGGACTCCTGTGAAGCTCAAAATCTTGCTGGCTCAGGGGTGAAACTGCCCTTGGGTAGTCCCTTCGAAGCTTCTCCTTGGTGTACTACACCACATCCTCAGGGCTTAATCATCACATTCAGCTGCCTTGGGAAATAACGCAATCTCAAATCAACGATCACCTGCAGGATCCGTGTGGTGGTGGGGATCTGGGAAGGCTCAAAGGTCCTGCGCAGACTGGTAGCGGCCAACTTCTCAACAGAACAGCAACATGGACGGAAAAAAGGAATGGGAAGGATTGGTTGGGGATTTAAAACTCTTGTTGGTCCCTCTGGAAGCCTCTGAGGGTCTTGCCTTGAACATGCCTTGCAGGTGTGGGGCAGGAGTCGTGGAAGTCATGGACGCATGTGCTCCATGGCTTCGGTTTTTTTCCCAATTTCTCCAGTTGCTCTTCTTCAAAACTTTGTTTTGAGTAAAGCAGCACAGTGTGGTCCTGGCTGAAAGGGTCAGGAGTGTCATTACAGAGCCCATCACAGGACAAAACCCTCACTGTCCAATCCAGAAAATTTTCCCTTGGCCTTCTCTTCTTCCTGCCAAAATGATGCCACCGTTGTCCCGTGCATTACGGAGCTGCAGGAATGCACAGGATGGGGGAAGCAGAGGGTTTCTGGATCCGTTTGTTCTCTGCTGGGAGCAGGAGGGATTTGGCACCCACCTGGTGGGCAGTTTGCCTCTGCACTGGTTCATTCCCTCCGGTGCTCCAGGCTCTGCCAAAGGCACGGTTGAGTTCTTGGGCTTCAGTTTTCCACGTATGGATGCCGTGGCCGCCCAGCTGGGAATCCATGTGCTGGCATGTGGGACAGGAGCAGGGCCTGTGGGATCTGGGGAGCTCAACTGGACATCATATTGATGTTTTCATCGTAAATGCCAACATCAGGAGAGTATTGGGACTCATGTCAACGTTTCCTCTTTTCCTTCCTCACCACCTTCCCCTCTGTTTCCCCCATAAATGCCAACATCAGGAGAGTATTGGGACTCATGTCAAGGTTTCCTCTTTTCCTTCCTCACCACCTTCCCCTCTGTTTCCCCCATAAATGCCAACATCAGGAGAGTATTGGGACGCATGTCAAGGTTTCCTCTTTTCCTTCTGTTTCCCCACAGAGCTCTGCCGACCAGGGCGAGACGAAAAGCGCCCAGAGCAACGCGCCTTCCAAGATGATCCCCCCCAAGCAGCCCATGTACCCCATGCCCCCGCAGGCTTCCTCGCCCTACCCCGGCCTGGGCTCCTTCCTGTCCCCGTCGGAGCTGCAGAACTACCGTGGCCACCCCCACGCCGGGCTGTCCCGGACCCTGCCCTCCAAGCCCCTGCTGCCCAGCATCAGTGCCTCCCCCCCGCCCTCCTTCCAGATCAGCCCCCCGCTCCACCAGCAGCTGTCCTTGCACCACCCGCAGAGCTCGCTCCTCAGCCAGCCCCTCAGCATGCAGCAGGTCCCCCAGCAGCCCCTCCTGTCGCCCCCCATGGCACTACAGGTACAGCCCCCCATGAACGCCTCGCCTCCCGGCCAGCAGGTGCGTGCTCTGGGGTCTCTTGGGTATGGGGTTGTTGGTGTTGTCCCCAAGGGAGTCTTCCCAGGGAAGGGTCTGGAGCACCAGGAGCGGCTGAGGGAGCTGGGAAAGGGCTGAGCCTGGAGCAAAGGGGGCTCAGGGGGGACCTTGTGGCTCTGCACAGCTCCTGACAGGAGGGGACAGCTGGGGAGGGGTCAGGCTTTGCTCCCTGGAAACAGGGACAACACAAGAAAAAATGGCCTCAAGGTGGTGAGAGGATATTTAGATTGGAGATTGGGGACAATTTCTCCATTGAAAGGGTGATCAGGCACTGGAACAGCTGCCCAGAGAAGTGGGGAGTCACCATCCCTGGAAGTGTTAAAAAAACATCTATGTGGCACTTGGAAACACAGGTTAGTGGTGGGCTTGGCAGTGCTGGGGGAATGGCTGGACTCGATGACCTTGGGAGTCTTTTCCAACCTGAATGATCCTATGACTTCTCCAGAACAGGGATTGGGCTTTAGCTCTGCACAACAAAAAGCGGCCTCTGTAATTTGGTGATAGCTTATGTCCAGAAAAGAGCATCCTCACAGTCATTTTCATTGGGGTAGGAGCTGTTGCTGAGGGCAGCATTTTGTGAAACTTCATTCCACATAAATCTGTGAATAAAATATAAAAATAAAAAACACACCCCACATTGCCCTAATTTGGCTATTTTAGAAAAAATCGTGCTCTTGGTCAGCTAACTACCATGCCTCTGGTTTATATACATTGCATAAAGTATACAAAATCATTAAACCCACCCCAAAAAGTGGGGAAAGCCGAGCAGCTTTCAGCTGAAGCAGCCCCACAGTGTCCATGTTGAACTGCCAGCGGTGGCAGCTCGTGGGGACAGCTGATTGTGCGGATGTCCCTTGTTCCTGACCCCTGGGATGGGGAGCCCAGCACTGCACAGGGAGCTGAGCTGTGCTGAGAGTGGAGCGGTGGTTTTGGTGGCCAGGCTGCAAAAATCCCAAAGGCTTTCGTGGCTGTGTGCCCTCCACAGCCATTCCCACCCCCGAGGAGGGAGGTCCTGACAAAAAGAGCAGGGAAAAGGGATTTTAAAATGTGCTGCTGCATTGACACCACGGTCAGGGCTTGGACCCCGCTCTGTCCCTGGGGCTCCTCCTGTGCTCTGCACTGACAGGCTTTGGGGACAATACATGTAAATGTAATTATGCATGATTATTCAATCTGTTGTCCTGTTTTGTATGCTCCTGTGACCCTCCCTTTCCCTCTCCTCCCCACAGGATTTCTCCCATATTTCGCCTGAGTTTCAGAACAGTGTTGGACCCCGTTCGCCTGGTGCATCAAACCCTCCAGGAAGCACTGAGTGGGACAACGACTACCCCAGCAGGGAGTGTGGGGTCAACCACTGCAGGCCAGTAGACAAAATAGTTCATTGCTAGTGCACATGTGAGCTGTGACACTGCATAACAGCCCTCAAATGCCCTAAAAATGTACAGCCAGTTAGGGTCAGGGAAGTTCAAGGCTTCCTCGTCTCCATGAAGTGATGCTATGGAAGCAGGTGGCTTAAAAATCAGGGATAAATTCTTCATTGGACATGAAAAATTTTG
>VZTX01014937.1:276-13869 GCA_013400915.1 Pardalotus punctatus
CGGGGGTCTGCTCTACCCTGCGCTTCCCCCCGGTGCGGGGGAGCCGGCGTGCGGGCTGCCCCGGCGAGCCGCGGGGCCCGGAGCTTCGGGGGCCTCTCAAATCATTCAGAAATCGGTTAATTTTGAGTACAGTCGGACTCTTTCCATGTTTCCCTGTGCCCTGCCGCAGACAGGCCCTAGGCTCGGCATTCCTGCCGTGCCATCTTCCCCGTCTTGTACTTCTGTCATGGGCAGCTGGCCGGAGCCTGATTGTCACTTTGCATTTAACTCCTAGTGAAAATAATTGTGGCTGTTGCATCAAGTCCCGGAGCCCCTCAGCAGCCTTTAGTGTGTTTTGCTGTGCTGAGAAAATCTCTGCTCTCCAGGGTCTCAAGCCTGGCACAGACAAAGACGTGGCAGCGGCGTCTCGGTTGCGCCAAGAGCGCAGCAGGCAGGGAGCTGGGAATGAGGGGGGGAAGCTACGCTGGAAAAATAGTTGTTCGTTTCCTGTTCGTGGTGTATTCAAAGCCTGAAGTCTCAGCTGGCAGGTGGACTGCAGTTCGCTGCTTTGGGCTTTCTCCTAAAATGCCCATATTTAAACTTCTCGCTAAATCTTGAGGACTTTGAAGCTCGGGGTTCATTGCTTGCAATTGTTAAAATGGAGTGTTTTTTTAGTATTTCATGCTTTGAAGTCTTGCCTTTTAATAGGCAAGTTTTGCCTTTCATAGGCCTCTCAGAAATATTGGCAATCAGGGAGTGTCCGACTGATTTACTTTTTCTCAGGCTGTTCTAATGTAATCTCAATCTTTAGTAAAGTTTATTTGTGGACTAAGATTTGAGCCTTTAACTGGTCCTATTTTGTGTGAATTATCTACATAGGAAGTTTGTTATTCATGATTATGTTAATTATTAAAATTATCCTATGTGCTTTATTGTGTACTTTGTTTACTTTTTCAATGTCTGTGTCACTAGGTATACTGAGGTATTTGTTTAGCCAGCTATATTTGAGCTATCTTTTTAAACTACTAGTACCCTTTGTTCCTTGCTTTTCAAAAAAATGGATGCATATTTTTGTTGTTTTAACTGGCAACTGAAAATTGCTTTTAGTTGAGTCAAACTATAGCCAAGAAAAACTCATTCTGGCCAAGTTGCATCGGTTTGTCCAGACAGGGAGATTTCACAGTTGAAATCTGTGTGCCTGACATACACTGCACAGGCAAACATAGCCAGGTGACAGGACACTGTAAGAGTAAAGGTGACAGGACTCCACTAATCTTTGCTAAATTTGACACTGCTCACTGTTGGCATCTTGGAGCCTGAGCCAACAAACGAGCCCCAGGCTCTGTGGTGTCTGACCCTGCCAGAGGGTTTTGCCGTTTTCCTGACTTTGTGTCTTTATTGGGCTTTTTTGCCATGAACAACTTTTACACTTTATTTTGTACCTTATAATGGATAAAAAGATAACACTGTTTAGCTCCTGTGCTTTGCTGAGAGGTGTCACTCAAGGTAGGCTGTAAAACTGATTCCTGTCTTCTGTGCTGCTTAGTTGAGCATGTAATTTACTGCAGCAACATTTGACACCTCCTGAGAGTAGCTGGGTAGCTCATAACCTCTCTGGCTATGAGAGCTCTGTACTCGGCCTGGGCAATTTTTGCTGTGTTATTCATATTTTTTTTGGCTTGTGCTCTTTGAGGCTGCCTTCCTCCCGAGGAGCTCAAGCTTGGGGTTTTGGTTTTTTTTTAGCACCAAAGTTCATGCTGTGAAGCACAAGGGTGGAGGCTGGAGTTAGCTATGACTACCCCATCCTGCCACATTCTATGCAAAGGCTCTCTTGGACTGAGAGTTTGCATTAGTAAAGTTCTCAGAGTGCTCAACACTGTTACGTTTTCACTTAAAAATCACAACCTCAGTGGGGTTGGTGCTTAAAACTGTGTAATTTGCAGCAGCACGGTCAGCTGTCAGCCCTGGTCGCTGCAGCCTGTTGTTGATGCCAACTTGAGGTTCCCATAATCTCTGTGATGAACTGATTTTTGTGTGGGTCTGTTTTAGGAGAATGTGTTTATTGGTCAATCCAAAATCTACAGCTACCTGAATCCCAACAAAGCTCCTGGTGCTCGTCCCCCGCTTCAAGAAGAAAACTCTGTCATGTATCACGAGGTGAAATGTCAGGGCAAAACACTAAAGGAAACCTACAGGAAAGGATCTGGTAAGTTTGAGCTTTGGACTGCTTATCTAGTTAAATGTGCTCCCAAAGCCCCCAGTTCTAAAATTTTCGTGAAGAAATAAAAGCAGTGAGGAGGAGCCCAAATTGTGGATGCTGAGTGCCAGGCTTCATAGATGCTTCTTTGTAGCGACTAGAAATGGGAATGTTCCATAAATTTATGGAGGGTAAGAAGACCCATCTGGCTTGTGTCTAAAGGTGCACTAAACAGCCTTGGTAATTTGCCACAGCACTTTAATGCAAACACTTTCAGCAAGCAGGTATTTTAAGTCTTACTCGACACAGGGAGTGTCAGGTTTTCTGGAAACTTGGGGCCTTTAGCTCCTAATTTGGCTCCTCAGTTTTGACAAGGAAGTGAAGATGGCTTTAGCTTGTCCCACTGCTGAGGCCTTACAGCTGTGCCTCTTTTCTCCAGTGAGACTGAAACATCTGTCTCAGCAGATGGGACTGCTAAACCTGATGATTTACTCTACATAAAAATGTTATTCAGCTTTAAACCACGCTCACCTACCTCTGAGTCGCTTGTCTGAGGAGGAGGATGTGGCTGTATTGGGGTAGGTTGCAAAAAACCCAAGAAAATGTTGGTTGTGTGGGGTGTAGATTTCTTATCAGTGCCAGCCCTTTAGCTCCCATGGATTTGGTCTGAGTGGCATTGGCCACTTGGTACCAACATTTGCAGCTGCTGAGCCCAGCAGTGCAGGGCATTCCCATCCTTTTTCTCTCATTTGGCAGAACTGTAAACCCCTGGAATTCATTTAAAGCATTTGGGTATAGTTGGCCCTAAGTTCAGAACCTTACTTGATTTCATTGTCACCAGGAAAAAAGAATGGTGGCAAAATAGTTGAAGGTGCTGTGAAACCAGAAGACCAGAAGGATAAGGAAGAGGGGTGCAATCCTTCGGTGCCCTCCTCCGATCAAAACCAAGAAACTGTAGAAACTCAAAAGACTCCCCTGCCTACAGACTGTGCTGAGGAGGCCAATGCAAAGCCAGCTCAGAAAAAGATGGTTAAAGCAAAACGTGGACCAAGGAAAAAGTAAGTGACTTGTGGAATTGTAAAAAGGCCACTCTTTGTTTTCTCAAGAATATCGCACTTTAAAAACCCCAAAATTGTGTCAAAGTATCTTCTTTGCAGAGGACTTGTTAGTCGTGAAAGCAAGGTTAGTGTATTCTATCGCAAGTGAAATATTGCTGGTCACCTATGGAAAAAAGAAATTAATGAGCCATTAAGACCTACTTTCTGGTGGACAAATGGCTATGTGTCTTGTCAGAAGCAGAGCAGTTGGAGGCTTCCTGGCTGAGCTGATACCCTTTCTCATGGTATCAGAGTAATGTGACCTAACATTAATGAATTCCTTGCCAAGCAGTTTTCGTGACCTAAATTTTCGAGTGCCTTCTGGCAAGGCACACAGGGGGCCCCAGACTTGTAATGTGACCTTCAGTTGATTTCCAACGACATCTCACTTTTATTGTTCAAGAATTAGTACTGGAGCAACGGGAATAGCATAGCGAAGAAAAGGGGATGTAGCTGTGGCTTGAAGCTAAGATTACTGATAAAAAACACTGATTCATATTGAGCACATTTCAACTTACCAAGCTGAAAATAAAAATTTCTTGCACATACCTTTGCTCTAGAGGTATAACTTAACAGATAATCTGAAATGTGTGTGTTCTTTTTCTTACCCCTTAGAACGCAAGGAAGAACGCCAAACCGAAAAGTGACAGATTATTATCCAGTTAGAAGAAGTTCCAGGAAGAGCAAATCTGAATTGGAGGTAGTGCTTCTTGTTAAAATGACATTACTTTTAACGTGTCTGGTTAGCTGAAGACTTGGGGAAGCATGTAACTGTCTGTAAATGGTTTCCATTCAATATACAAATAACCATGTGCACTTGAAGTATTGTTAAGAACGTGCTTAAAATTTGCAAATGGCGGTCCAGTTTAGAACAGAATCTAGCTGCTTATATATTTTTGGGGGCAGAAATCTGTCTTTCTGCCCTTCAGTTTGCTGGAAATATGAGATGGTTTGGAACAATGAGTGTCACTGGTTGGTAATTTCCTTCCAGCTCTAGAATAAGCTACAAAAGCTATCAACAATATTGTGGTTTTGTTTGTTCTTGTTTATTGTGCAGACTGAGGAAAGGAGGAAAATAGATGAGCTGATTACAAGTGGGAAAGAAGAAGGAATGAAGGTAACTGCAATGCCACCCTAAGTAACCATGTACTGTTTATTATACAGTATCTTGATGTTAATCTGTTTAATCAGAGAGTAGCAGAACTCAGTCTCAGGACCCTGCAATTCTCTGATGAAAATGCAGGAAAACTGGAACACAGTCTTTCCTTTTGAATAAGCAATATTGGTCTCTGAAGAAATGTATGTGCAGCCTCAGTCATAAATATTGAGGGGGCTTTAAGGTCTTTACAGAAATGCACTCAAGGTCTTTGATTGGAAGATTTTGTGTCCAACTACCCAATAACTCAGACTGTGTCCCAAACTCATCCTGCACTCATCCTGCACTCTGCAAGAGATGCAATACATTGTACTTCTACAGCTTTGTCTGCAATACACACAAATTCCCTTTTGCAGCATTTTAAAAATGACAGATCATTTCCTAGTCATCAGCATATCTGCAATGATGTAAATACTTTCTCATTTCCCAGCTGATTTTCTTTTCAACTCAACAGATTGATTACATCGATGGCAAAGGGAGAGGAGTAATTGCTACTAAACATTTTAATCGAGGAGAATTTGTGGTTGAATATCACGGGGATCTCATCGAAATCACTGATGCCAAGAAACGAGAGGCTGTGTATGCTCAAGACCCATCCACAGGCTGCTACATGTACTATTTCCAGTACCTCAGCAAAACCTACTGGTAAGCTCATGTTTCCAGTGACAGAGGCTTCAAATGCTGCTAAGTCTTTTCTTGTTTTCATGCAAATTTTTTGTTTTTAATGGAAATTCTGAATTATGAAAGCTTTTGGAACACTGATCCATGGTCCAAGAGCCTCCTGGGCTGTGAGGACTGGTAGGTGACTCAAAGACCTGTTCTCTGAAGTACGACACAAGGCGTGTGAAGAATTGCATCTGCTTGGATGATGCTTGTAGTTTTGCTGTGGTCTTCAGCCTAAATTTATCCTCTTGTAAAATGAACTGCTTTATCTGAGTTGCAAGGAGTTGGTTTGAAAAGCAGGATAGACAAACTCCCTGCAAGAGAAACATTTCTTTCAACTCTGACTGGGTGTCCTTGTTTCTCCAGTCTCTGACACCCGCTTCAGTCCAAGCTTTATAATTTGTTTCACATCTGGATTCTGCTATTCCTGGAATCAGGCAGCTCAAACAGTCCCAAGGTTTCAGTTTCTGGGTTTTGTGCTAACTTGAAAGTCTCTTGAGTTGTTTCAGTTTCCCTGCATTGCCATATTATGGCTGTCTGGTTAATCATGGTTTCTCTGTAGTGTCACATGATAATGTTCTGTTTCTCCTTAATTTTTCAAGCCTTACGTGGATTCCTCCTTCTTTGTCTGATTTGTGCTTTGGGTTTTGTCCACAAACGTGCCCGTGTCCCAGGCACAATCCCATGTTCTGTTCTTGCTCTTTCAGTGTTGATGCTACGAAAGAAACGAATCGTCTGGGAAGGCTCATTAATCACAGCAAGTGTGGCAATTGTCAGACCAAGCTCCACGATATTGATGGTGTGCCTCATCTCATCCTGATTGCTTCCAGGGACATTAAGGCAGGTGAAGAACTGTTGTACGACTATGGAGACAGAAGCAAAGCTTCCATTGAAGCTCACCCATGGCTGAAACACTAATTCATCTTCCTTGTTTCGGGGTTTTTATTTTTGGACTGAGTGTTCTACAAGGAGTCAGTGAATATCTTTTTCCTGCCCTCACTTCCCTCAGCTTTCTTAGTGGACTGCTTATGGTCTTCCGAACTCCTTAAAAAGTACCTTGTTGCTTTGCAGTATTTAAATACCTATTACAGTTTTCCAGGCAGGCTTGAATAATTGATCTTAGATTGCCAAAACTTTTATATCATCAAAGGAAAACCCTTCTTAAAATTGAATGCTTCTGCATAGTGACCAGTGCCACTTGAGCAGTGAAAGACTTGCACAGAAACTTTATCACTGGGGTTGCGCTTCTGCTTTCGCAAGGAAATCTCACACTCCGCTTTGGGGTGCTGAACTTGGCTTTATGACAGAAGTACTTCTGTACTCTGACTTGGTCATCCAGTGGCTTGACTGCCTGTCAGACTGCTTTTCACAGCCCAGTGCTGACAGGCTTCTCTGAGATGGATGCTACTGTTGTTCTCAAATAATTTGTGGTAGGAATGCAGTTTTTCCAGTGTCATACATTCTGTTGGCAATGAACCTCAAATGCACTGGCACTGAGGGAAAATGATGGTCAGATTGGCTGCTTTCGTCAGAGAAATGACTCCCAGCTAAATGAGGATGGATTTTGATAGACTGGGTTGATACTGATTACAGATGTGAAGATAGAACTTCACAGTGAGAATCAATGTTTGACATTTACTCATTTTCTAAACTTTGAGAAGGTACCTTTTTATAGTTGATGGCTGATTCTTGGAGGTGTCTCCCAGAGGATTTTAAAGAAGTAAAAGCTCTCTCCAAAAATTTTTATATTACCTTCCTATGCTAATTAGCCACATCAGAAGCTATTTATTTACTGTGAATGCTTGAAGTAGAGCATAGCGATTCCAAAAATAGGAGTCATCTTCATAATGCAGCTTCAAACTGTAGTGATGGAGTTCATGCAGTGAAGAAAGTAGATTCCTTATTGCCTGGTCCTGTAGGTCTGTCCAGCACGGTCTGGTCCCACTGTCTCACATGGGAGTCGAGTGCTTGGCATCTCGTGGATGTGGAATGTTACTGTTGGAGAGCCAAATCTGGGATATAGGCGGGCAATACAATGCAGGTCCTTTATGTTAAAGATGAATTCTTACCAGTTGGAATTTTTGCCAAGGCAGGCTTGGCATGTGTGTAGATGAAAATGGCTGTGAGCCATCAGCCACGCTTGCTGCTGGAAGATGTCAGCAAGGGATCTGTGGCTCTGTTAATGTCTTCTATTCCTCATGTCTTGAAGGCTGCTGCTGTTCCAGCTGAATGCCCTCTAGGACAATCTTATGCTTGCCTATGTGATAGGTCAGATAGCAACAACATCCTGGTTGTGTGCTCCAGCAGCAAGAGAGGTGGCTTAGTGATGTATTTTTTAAATTAAAAACTTGAAGACGATGTCTCTGTAAAATAAAGAATATATTTATTATTGATGAAATGGCTGCTATACTACCTGTCTCCATTGCAGTTCATGAGCATTTGGGAAGAAAGCTGTGAAAATCATTAGCTATTAAATGCTTTATGTTATTTACTGCTTCACACAAGGCAAACTCATTAGAGCCAGCCTGGGTATTTTCCCATTTCTGAAGAATTAACTGGAGACCTTTACATTACATGTACTGAGTTTCAGGTAAGCCTCATTGGCCAACTTGTCTGAGTTGGCACTGATTTTTCTCTGGTCTCAGTAACAGAGACCTCCGCAATGTGTACGGTGTCCTGTTAAACTAGAGCACTTCCCTTAAGTCAAAATTGGAATAAATTTTTTTTGTTGTTTTATTTAAACATTTACTTGTTCTCTATCAGGTTGAATAGCTTAAAACCTCTGTACTTCAGCATCACTTTTGTAAACAAGAAAGGGGAAAGATCTCCCTGTTTTACATAAAAAGAAAATGTCTTCTCTGAAAGCTTAACTGATAATTGAGTAGCACTGCGTTGGAGGACGGAAATAAAGCTCATGTTGCACTGCATATGTATCCTTTACTTTTCTAGGAGTACATCTATATAGAGTTCTATAGATCTATCTTAATATCCTTCTCACAGGAACATGTCACTTGGATGTTTATCTCTGTGCCTCACAGGAAGACTTCATCTTCTAACAGGGTGTCAACAGGGAAAGATGCCCTTGGGTTGGGAGCTAAATTTTTTTAAGGAGGTTGGAAAATATATCCCTGGATAAACCATGGAAGAGGATGGAGTTCAGATCACATGTAAGCATCACCTCTCTTCAGCTCAGATAAATCCTGGCTGCTGCTGATTATGATTGCTTCTTTATTTAATTCTTTCTGTGCGCAAAGCCTCTGCTCAGGCGGTGCAGTAACTGCCTTCCCTGCTGCCATGCTCTAGAAAATACATAATGAGGGCATGGCCAAAGCTCATTGATAGTTTGAAGATGGCAAAAGGACTTCAGTAGGTCTGTGCCCTGGCTAAACCAGCTGGCTCAGGTCAGCCATCTGTGGTGTTGCCTTGCTAACAGACAGTTGTTCCTGAACTCTGAAGGGAGGCTGCAGCTCTGCCTTCTGCTGAGCCACATTCACGTGGTACATCCAAGCAGATGTGTGAAGTGTCCTGTATTTTCCATGCTGCCAGTGTGGGAGAGGGAATCAAAGGACTTCAGAGCCTGCTTTCACTTCTGAAGAGAGTAAGATCACAGTTTGATACCTGTCACTGCTTCTTTTATGTCTGTTCAGACTTTTCTGCCCTGGATATTCTACCTTTCTAAATGGGGAACCTAATTGGTGTCTTTCAAGCTTCTTTTTCCACTCCTCTGTGTGCCCTATATGCTTCCATTAGTGCTGAATCTCATTACTGGGGCCAACACGCAGCTTGTGGCAGGTGATTGAAAGAACAGGGCTTATGCAAAACACAGCTGTCTACCACAGGAGACCTCCAGCTGTCAGAAATGAACGTTTGGTGCATCTGTTCCAGTCTGTGCACGGTCTGCACCTCAGTCCTTCATGGGGGCAGAGCCCAACGCAGCAGCTTTTCTTCCTTTGCTGTGCATTTCTCCACTTTCCATCTCCCCCCCAAACAGCCACTTGTGAATGGCATGCCTCTCTCAAATATGTCTTCATCTTGCAATGTCATTGGGGCTGAGTGTTTTGATAGCTGGACAGGGTAAGTATGTTGTGGTACTGATCATCACAGGCTCTTTTAATAAGAACAAAACCCACCTTTGTATAAACATTTTATTTTCTACATGTGGGTAATGTCTGACAGTAAGAAATACAAAAAGTGTCTTTAAAACAGTTTCTGAAAAAGCAGAGTAGAATCTATTCTGAAAGAATATTATACAACATGATTTTAATGAGATTGCTCATTCTCTACAGTAGGAGTGATGTTGCTTTGCTGCTTCTTCCAATCATTGTCTTTCCCAACGCCTCTGAGGCTCATCAGTGCCACTCTCAACGGCAGTGCTTAAGTCCTTGAGGATGCTCATTTTCCATGTTTGAAAGAAAACCTTAAAAAAAAAACAAACCAGTAGCAGAAAGGAAACAATAATGTACAATGGGAAAAGAAGGAACACGCAGTGAGGTGGCCATGTCAATGTGGTATTTTGGGAACTTGAGGGACACAGCTTGAGCTCATGGGTTTTGTGTATAATATAAAAAATCCTCTCGGGCCAGCTGTGGTGCTTCCACAGCACAGTCCTGAGGGGCTGGTGGGAGGGGCAAGTATTGAATCATTTTGCTCAGAAATGCTTGTTTTTCCTAGAAAAAAAGTGACTCCCTGCTTGCCTGGGTGGAGTTTGCTTTCCTGTGCAGTGCTTTTTCCACAGGAAGAGAGTGCTTTATCAGGTTTTAAACTTTACATGGAGACCAGAAAACAATATCCAGCCAGCTAGGCTAAAGTTCAGCATCCATCCCTGGATTCACTGTGTAAAGTGAATGTTCTCACAAATTCTGCCAAAAAATGTGCAGACAAACTTACAGCCGTTTGATGATTGTCTTGTCTTCACTGTCCTTGCTGGTGCCAGCACTGCTGCCATGGGCTTCTTTTTCCAGTTCTTCAGTTTGGTCCCTTTTCTGTGAGATGATCCCACTGGGGAAAGAAATGGTTTTGTTTATTTTTTGGTGGGTTTGTGCAGAGTGTGGCAGAGCATGTATTAGACCCCACACTGGGCAGCTGGGACACAAATCAATGAGTGTTCACAGGACAGGGATGACAGCCCAGCCTCTTCCTTGTAGTGAACTGAAAATAATGAATTATTATCCCTAAATACTGCAATGTAATGGTGGCAGGGTTATGCTTTAATGAGAACACTCCACAGAGGAAAAGATGTCGAATCATAATGGGGGTGAAAAGGAAGTGTAATCACACTTGGACTTGTGCAAAAGTCCAAGGCTAACAGGAGGGTGCAGACACAAATGGTGAATTTCTGCAGGGGTGGATGTGTGGTACCTCCAATGCAGCCACCCAGGCTCACACCACGCCTGAGAACAGATGGCAGATTCCCAGCTCCCCTGCAAGGCAGGTGCCTGTTCCTCTTTCCACCCTACAGAGGAGAGAAGAAAGGCTTTGCCTCAGCTCTAGATTTTGTCATCCCTCTCCAGTGTTTCTACACTCTACAAGTTGTAACCGCCTATTCCAGGCACCAGTTTCAGTTTGACCAAGAGATGTTTTCCCTGCTTGGAACTGGGTTAGATTTTCCCAGCCTGCACACTCAGTGTTGTCACAGCATGTCCTGAGCTGACCTCATTCATTTGGAAAGCTCAGTGGATCAAAGCCTGTGCCTGTAGTAGCTGCAGGCTGAGAGTAGCCAGGCAACACTCAACTGGATTTGGAGACAAAAGCACAGAGCACTTAAAAACTGGTGTGACATCAGCCACAGGGTAATTCTGAGGTAGATTCTCTTCTTGGAAAAAGGGGACAAGGAGCTGGTGCGTGACCCTGCAGAGCTCTAACATCTGCACAGTAACTTCTACTGCGAAATCATGATGAAAAATGCAGCCCCTAAACACCACCAGTCACTGTGACTCAGGCTCTGTGAGGATGTTTGTTACCTTGTGTTATACAGAGCTTATTTCCAGTATGTACAAGGCATTTTAAAACACATATTTGTCCTCTTCTCATGCACAATTACTCTTCACTACACTTACCATTAGGATTTTATGTGGCCGTTTAGAGGAAAAATGGTTTTTGGCTTAAGCTGTATCAGGAGATAACCTCACAAAGGTCTAGATCTGAAAAGCAGCACTGCCCTGCTCTTGGTGCACAGCACTGTGACTCAAATCACTCAAAACCTGAAACCATTCCCACTGTTACATTTATAACTTGGCCTGTAATAAACTGTGTAACAGCTGGGAAATCAAAGCAAGAAGTGCAAAGGGCGTGCTCGCTGTATCCAGGAGGGTGCTGCTGAGGTATCTCAGCTGAAATCTAATGTGCTCAGATATTTTGTGTCTAGATTAAGAAGTTATCTCTTGACCCAAAGAGTTGATAATCCAACTTGATGAGGAGGGGCAGAGGTTGGGAAGAGCAGCCTTGGTGGTGAGTGAATTTGTAGCACCAAAGTCAAGGCCCTTCCCACATCCCACCCTTTGGCTCACACTGACACTGCTCCCTTGGAGAAAGACCAAACCCTTCCCTGAAAGAAATCACTTGCTTTGCACAGTTCAAGGGCCTTACACAATCCTCTGTTGGCAGTCTTAAAAAACCCCACAGTTTATCAGGAATGATGAAAGAACTCAATATTCTGTTTCTAGATCACTGCCATACCCCTGTGGGAGCGAAGGACTGGAGATAAACCAGTGTGGTGCTGCAGGAGGAAGGAAACTTTGACTAAAGCTGAGCTGGAAACCCCCCCGTGCTCTTTGGTATGTAATGTGGCTTTAGACATAGTGTGTGTGCAACTGCTGTGACTGCACAGATGAATTCCTGTGCACGAGAACCCAGCCTGGATGTGGAGTGGGAGTTAACTGTGCGTAGGCTGACAGCAGCACAATTATGGGAAGAGGCTGAGAACTGTGCAGAGGAAAAGGGAGTTTAGTTTTAAAATTACTTTGCATAGAGACTTTATTGCTCCCCCATTTTTCTTTGCTCACTTGTATGCTCTGGGGAGCACAGGGGTCACTTACGTGCCTGGACAGTGTCTATCCCAACCTAGGGGCCCAAACCTGCAATACTCTCATCTGATAAGCTTCATAGACATGAAGTAATTGTTATTAGTAGTTATTAGTTCTTTGCTGACTTCGTGCTTTACCTCTTGTAGCACTGTAGCTCCTCTTGCACCACCAGAAGCTGAGCTTTCAGCTGGTTCCTCTCTTGCAATACATCTCGGAGCTCCTGTAATGTGAACCGGGGCCGGTTGGGGTCTGTGAGGTCTATCACCATTTGATCTGGTCCAAGGCTGGGCTGTAAAATAAACAGTGGTGGATCCCATAACATCTCAAAAAACAGAGCACTCAGAGAGTAAAAACTCTGGATTTTATAAATATGGAATTTTTAGAACTAGTATGAATTCATCACAATCCTGATTTTTTTCCAAGTAGTAAATTATAGTTCTTTGTATTCTGTTGGTGACTGTTCCCCAGCCAAGTATAGGCCATAACTGTGACAGGCTCTGAGCACAGCTAAAAGCAAAGTTTCTGTCCCAAAGAGTTTGCAATTTAGTTTGTCATGAAGGTGCTTTTATCAGCTTTTCTGATCAGAGAGGCTGAGCCATTTCATGTCTCACCAAAACTCCGTGTCAAAGAGAGGTGAAAACCGAATTCTCCTTTCCTAATTTAAAACCTTTGTAGTAACCAAGACATCAGTTTCCCTCACGCGGGGTAACAAAGCCTCAGCGCTTGCATACAGTTGTTTCTATGGGGCCGATGCTGTGCAAGAGCTGAACACGGTGTGTTTGTACTCTGAACTCGGAGCGTGTCTGCACAACTTTGCTGGCACTGCCTGCTGCTGAGCTAAAGCGGCTCAGTCGCTGCAGTCAAACCGGAGCGAGGGATCCACAGCGCTGCAACCTGTAACCACCCTGAAGGAAAGAGCTTCAAGGCTTTCATGGCCAAAGACGGGAAGTGACTTTGTGAGACTCGTTCTGCTGACACGAAAGAGACCACAAGTATCCGCCGGCCCATCTGGTGTCGTTCAGGTCGCGCTCCGCACTCGCACGTGGTGGGCCCGTGCTGGGGAAGGAGCCCGTGTCCCGTGTGTCCCGTGTGTCCCGTGTGTCCCGCGTGTCCCGTGTGTCCCGCACCCCCCTGCGGGGCGCCCCCGCGGGCGGCCGCCCGCAGCTGCTCCAGCTCCCGCCGGAGGCTGTCCCGCTCCCGCCGCAGCTGCTCCTCGGCCACGCTGCTCTCGCTCACCAGGGCCTCCAGCATCTCCAGCACCCTGACAATCCTGAACTGCAGCCGGGCGCGGGCGGCGGGCAGCTGCGGCCCGGCGCGGAGCTGCAGCAGGTCCCGGCCCACCACGGAGGAGATGTCGTAGACATCCGCGGCCGTCAGCTGGAACGGGCTCTTCTCCAGGGCGCTCTCCGGGCCGCCATCCTCCTCTTCCTCCTCCTCCTCCAGCTCCTCCTCCCCCTCCCGGCCCCGCTCCATGCCCGC
>VZTX01014937.1:14081-38736 GCA_013400915.1 Pardalotus punctatus
GGCCGGGCCGGGCCCGGGGAGAGGCCGGGGCCCCTCAGGCCGGGGCAGGCCGGGGGTGGATCCGGCTCCCCGACACGGCCCTGTCTCGGGGTGTGAACTCAAAACAACAGCGACGCGTCTGGTTTGTTTTGGTTTGTCACATTTTGGGGGATTTTTGGATGAACACAGTGCAGCAGTGCTGGAAGCGCTTCTTGCACAGCCTGTTCTGACACACCCGTGAGCCTGTGTGATACATGTTCTTCCCCACTAGACAATGGCTGATTGGGCCCCCATAGCGAAGGAATATGACCCCCTCAAGGCCGGCAGCATTGATGGTACGGATGAGGAGCCCCATGACCGGGCCATATGGCGGGCGATGCTGGCACGGTACGTACCCAACAAGGGCGTCACGGGAGATCCTCACCTCACCCTCTTCATAGCCAGGCTCAATCTTCAGACCACGGAAGAAAAGTTAAAGGAGGTCTTTTCCCGCTATGGAGACATCAGAAAGATCCGTCTGGTTCGAGACCTGGTCACGGGATTTTCCAAGGGTTATGCGTTTATTGAGTACAAAGAGGAGCGTGCGCTCTTGAAGGCCCATAGAGATGCCAACAGGCTGGTCATCGACCAACATGAGATCTTTGTAGACTTTGAACTGGAAAGAACTCTCAAAGGATGGATTCCCCGAAGGCTTGGAGGTGGGTTTGGAGGCAAAAAAGAATCTGGGCAGCTGCGGTTTGGAGGACGGGACAGACCTTTCCGGAAGCCCATCAATCTGCCAAACATGAAAAATGATTTCTATGGAGAAGGATCATCAGAGAAAAGAAACTGGTCTCGTGAGGGAACAAGGGACTGGAGAACAAGGGACCGGGACCACGAGAGGAGCAGGGACAAACGCTGGCCAGAAAGGGAGCGGTCATGGGCTTGGGGTGACAGTGAGAGAGAGAGGGACTTTTCCAAAGAGGAGAGGAGCAGGGGGAGGGAGAGGAAGGACAGGGACAGGAAGGACAGGGATAGAGACCGGAGCAGGGAGAGAGATACCAAGAAGCAAAGAGATGATGATAAGCACAGATAGGTGGCCGTGTCTTGTCCCTGGGGTGTGTCTCTTCCAGCAGCTCGGGGCTGTGACAGCATTCCCAGAATAAGCTGTAGTGTTGCCATCTTGTGCCTGTGACTCTGCTGCCAGCAGCTCTGTAGTTTGGTTCCTAATGCAGTTCAGATGTGTGTTGAATTGTTTTTTAGAGAAAATAAATTTTTGTATTCATGTTTTTAAACTGATGAATGCTGTAAGAAGTGCACCGTGCATACAGGCATCCCACTGAGCTGAGCACACACCTTGGCTGGGACCCTGGGTTAGGGGTTATCTGGGCCAGATGTCCACACATTAGTTATGAAACAGGTCTGTGTTGGAGACACAGGAATGGAACAGCAACAAACTGAAGCTTCTCAAAAATATGCCCCAAAACAGAACCTGATGGGAAGCAGTTTAGTTTTTGCTGAAGACACTGGAACAGGCGAGACCTTTATTGATACTGTGTCCTTAACTAGTGAGGGAGAAGCATGGAACCAATCTACTCTGTATGACATGGGAGGATGAAACTCCTTTGTACAGAGGAATGTGCACCACAGGACAGTAAGCAGGTCAGAAAATGCCTCATGTTCCTGATGAATCCCTGGACAATCACTGAGGGAGGATATCGTGGGTAAATGTCATTGCAGCTGCACTTCCTCTGTCCTCACCCTTCTACACAGGGTTTAAATCTGTTCTGGAAACTGGGTTTGCTGCTGGTTGTAGCTGAATTGGGGAATACAGAGGGCAAAACATATCTTTCAGGTCTAGGATGTGTAAATACAGACACACTTCTCCCATTATGGAGCTTACAGTACTTTCTAGAAAAGGCTCTGTCATGTTCTCTGTCATCAAAAGCCATTGCTAAATGTATATATAATGTATTTTAAGCTGTATTTCATCAGCTTTTGAATGGCTCTGTCCTAAATCTTGTCTGGTTTGAGGCTGCATTTCCATGAAGAGTTGTACACAGATCCATAGGCTGCATCCCCAAGAAGGGATGGCATTACTTTCCACAAAAAAAAAAAAAAAAAAAAGGACGCAAGTCTTGCAGAAATATGTGTTTTTCAGAAATATTTATTAAACTGTTAAAATGACTTGCTGCCCAACCAAAAAAAAGAAAAAAAAACCCAACAAAAAAAACCAAAGAAAAAAAACCAACCCAAAAAATGTCAGTGATCCTGCACTTGGCAGGCAGGATGGTTACACCCCTTACCTGCCACCGTCCTGGCCCCTTTTCTAAAAGCAGATTTTCCTTGAATATTGACAAACAATACATGACAGATCTCCTGATCTTTACAAACACTTCCCTCTGCGCCATCCTTCCCGACGGCACGTGGGGTGTGTGAACGCAGCATTGCAAACACGAGAAGGAGCGGTTAATGCCAGCAGATCAGCAGGAGCTACCGAGGGGTTTGAGGTGCTGGGCTGTGGAGATGACTGGGGGAAGGTTGTCCTGCTTTGTGGGGCGGTTTGATGTTGGCTGCAGAGCCCGACAGCCGAGCCCCGGGCTCCGGACGGGCTGTGCGTGCACCAGGCCGGGAGACTTCCTTTGTGCTGCGCCGGCTTAGCTTCGGTCTGGATATTCCATTATCCCAGCTCACTGCTCTCAGCTGAGTTCCAAAGGGATCTGCTTACTCAGGCTGTGCATCTGCCGCGTTCTGACATTGTTTCTGCTCACTGCATCCCGTCTAAATGCGCCACACGACTCGACTGCGCTCGGGAGAGACTCAACGGGGTCACTCACAATTTAACTGCCTGATGTGACTGCGCTGTACCTTTTGTTTTCTCACATGGAAGTGAAGCCAGATCTCGGCAATTTAAGTATCATTAAATTAAGACACTCCCCCACTTTAAGAGCTGCTTTCCACACAAGGTGGGGAGTGCTGCTATTTTGAGAATGTTACCAAACATAACCAGACAAAAGCACATCTGCCCAGTACCCACACTGGACACTGCCTCACCGTGCCAAATGCAGGGGGTCTCATATAAGGCCACATGGTTCCCCCTGCCCCGAGCTGCAGTGACACCAGGGGGGCACAGTAAATACTTTCCCTACCTAGAACACACAGAAGGTCCATGTTGGAATGAAGCAGTTCCAGCCAGGAGCAGGGCAGCACACGGCACACCACTGCAAGGAGCAGTTTCCTGCCAGGGTTTTTACTAAGGCTAAGAACCATTTGCTGCTCACACACATTAAAAATCCAGTCTTGGATCACCCTGCAATTAAAAATAACTGGCCTGCACTAAGCCCTCTGGAGTCCTTTGAGAGTTCCTCCTACACTCAGTACCTGGAGTTGTTGGAGCCTTATTCCAGCCTGAGCTCTATTTCCTGTCCTTGGTGCCACTCCTGAGAAGAGGCTCTACAGAGCAGCTGGAGCTGCTGGGGGTGCGATGCCAACAGCAGCCCCCAGCCCCTGGCACTGAGCTGCACGTGCAGAAGCTGCCCATGGCCCTGCTGGCACTGGATCCCCCTCATGAGCAGTGGTGCTCCAGCATGGACCTTCCCAGCACACAGCCAAGGGCACAGAGACACCTCAGCCCTGTCCTCACACGGAGCTGTGGATACACTCATCCTGTCCCACCTGCTCAGGTGCCCTGTGGAGTGTGTGGAGCAAAGGTGGGGAGTGCACTGACACGGGGCTGTCCACAATGCTGATAAGCTGGGGGCTTCAGTGTTGAAAGGACAACCTTGGCCAGACCTGGGGTCTCACCAGCTCAGCTGCAAAGCAGATCCAATGCCAGCCCCTGGTGGCTCGGCTGCCAGGCTGTTGCTGGTGAGTTAAGTCCTGTAACAGGGGCTACCCAGACATCTGCCAGCACCTCACACACACAATTCATCTGCTCTGCCCACATAGTGTTTAGTCAAGGGAAAAGGGTGGGGTCATGTCTAGGTCAGTGAAATAGTTCATGTCAGCCAGCTGAGGATGTGTTTCCCTCTGAAGTTGGGCAGTCTTACCTCGACAGGAAACTGAAGGGTGACTTAATTAAAAACCTGTCTGTGGGAAAGATCTAATCCCTTTATAGCAGCTGCTTGCTACGTTGGGGGGAAGTCCCTGGTAAGAAGGAAAAAGTTCAACTGCTGGGATTCCTCCCTGTAAGCAATTTGTTTTCCATTAATGCTGCAGAACACAAGGCACGCTCACCTCATACATTGGTTCTCCATGCTTTAGGCACTATAAGCACAAGGGAAATGTACACTCACTGTCCCTCTCAAGACTACTCCAGTTTATCACTGTGTTAGGTGGATTTCCAAGGGGTCACTCTGCAAGATGCCGATGCCAGCGGCACTGACAGGACAGAGCAGAGCTGTGGGCTGCCACCAAGGGTGTCCAGCTGTCGGTTCCCTCTTGAAAAAATTCTTACAGAAATAAAAAGCAAACAACCGATAGTGTTAACAAACAGGGTAAAAGTCTTCGCCCTGTACTAGATATACACTGCAAACAAACTTCTACTAATGGCACAGGTCCTTTTTTGGTTTAAAGAAGCTTGTGTTACTGTAGTTAATGCACGAACAAGATCATAGACTTGTTATTCAGCACAAAACAAGTCATCTAGAAGCTTCCATGTCCCAGGGTGTCAGCAACTGTTGCTACAAAGCTTGGGTTCCTGTTTGCAGCAAACAGTCACCAAGTGAACAGCGAGGGATCCCTTTTGGAGAGTCTGAAACAACCCCCGAGGTGTGCAAGGCAAGTGAGAGTGACGAGCTGCCGCGATGCTTTACAGAAGCTTCTCGTTACGAGACTGTCGAGATCTACTGCAGTAATCAAACACCTCAAGGGTTTAGTCACAGGTGTTGCAGGGCTTCTTGTCCTTGTTCCATGTAGGAGTCATCTCTGTTTGAATGTGACCATTCTCCAAAAGTTCCCTGGAAGTGGACATTTTTCTGTGACGCCTGCATACGTTTCTTATCGCGAGAGAAGAAACTAAACCTTCCGGGATGGGAGGAATATGGGAGAGGAGGGAAAAGAAAGAAGACTGTTTACCATCTGGAAAACGCTTCAAACACCCACCCCAATACACAGCACAACAAAACACCGAGCAAAAAAATCTGCTTGCATCTGCAGAAAACCAAGGCAGAGCAGCCTGATGGGAGTGCATGTCAGAATGTTGTTAGGGATGGAGTCATTGCAATCTCAAGCAGTTTGGCTACGGAAGCTTCAGGTAAGCTCTAAATGCTGTTGACTCTACAAGGTGCAGGTATCATTTAGATGTAGGTTCCCCTTTCCCCAGCCCTCAGGTAACGAAGCAACACAGTCCAGGTTAGTTTCTTGGCATTAAGTAAAGTGGTATCTTTGGCATTTAATCTGTATATTTTACCATAAAGCAGAAATAGATTTTTTTTTAAGGTTGTCAGCAAGGAAGTTCAAAAGATAAGAAAGTAAGTCTCCACATTTTTTTCCTGTTGTAGAGATTTTGATATACAGACTTCATTCCTGCAAAAATGAATGAATAAATGTACCTATGTGCAGGATGAAGGCTCTGAATGAATGCACACGAGTGTGCACGTCATTTCCTGTCACACGGCTTGGGTGCTCTAAGATAATGACGTACGTGAACCAACAGCCATTTAATACAGCTAAAAAATACAGCTGGAAAAATACTTAGTATCGTTTAATTTGTACGGGATGAAGTTATTGGATTAGGCAAATTCAATGTTTGTTGTGGGTTCAGTACAGGAGGTGTTAGTGCACTGTTTAGGCTGCTGAGAAATGCAAAAGTTGTGGTTCCAGCTTTCAAAGGACCGAGTTGGCTGCGGATGTTTTTGATCTCAGCGGTGGGTGGGCTTCAGGAGGTGAAGATTGTTTTGCCTGCACTGTGGCAAACGGAACACAGTTGTGATCCAGGACAGGAACTGCTAAATGCTTCCACAACAAGGGACCATGCCAATAAAAACTCAGCTTTGGTGGGTGGTGGAATATTGGTCGGGGCATAAACTTGACCCTGAGTCCACGCTCACCTTCCTCAGCCTTCTCCCTCCTCCCACACTCCCTTCATCCCCCTCAGCACCACGATCCCAACCCTCCCCGCTGCCTTGTGCAGAGCAGGGAGTTCAGCCTTCCGTGTCTCTCATCACACAGGAGGCTGGATGATAATCACTGAGAATATTAAGAATAATTGCTTGTTGATTAGAAAGTGAAATAAACCACTACACAAGTTAAATGCCACATAACTAACATTGTCAGCAGGACCTGAACTTTTGCATTTCCTGGCTTCAAATGTGCAGCCTTAATAAGTTGAAATAAGTATTTTCTATAATACTTTCCTACCACCTTCATCACAGGAGCTCATGAGTTCACACACATGAACTGTGTATTTTCAGGGCCAGAGCCAGCTCCAGCTGGTAAAAGAAGTGTTTAGGGACCGAGGCTTTCTGCAGAGCACAGTTGGTCCTGCCTGGTCAGGGTTACTGTCTGGAAGCCCACACAAAGGACTGCTGTGTTTATACAGTCAGTTTCAAATGTCAAAGCTTAGTAATCTTTCACTTTATTGTGCAATTAAGCAGGAGAAAAATAAGTTCGTAAATCTCTAAAGGGTTCGGCTTTTTTACTTCCTTCTGAAACAATGAAAATTGTTATTATGCCTAGAAAATTCTCACTGAGGATGTTTGGAAAAAGCCTGTCTGTGTGGAGAGGAAGGGATTTTAAAACTATGTCATTGCTGTAAATATAAAGATCTCTAAAGCAGCAGTTGTCATGCAAAGAGACTTTGCATTAACAATTATCAGTATGTCTTCCAGGGAGAGCCAAGAATTGGATGACAGAATTGATTATGAAGAGTTTACACTCTATTCCAAAATACATAATTAGAGACAAAATATACAGGGCATGGATATAAAGACATGAAAGCAACAGCCTGTAATTAACAGTGGAAATTAATGTAGAAATCAGCCACTCCATTCTGTAACTCTAACTAATGATTGTAACAAATCGTTAGAAATGAGTTTCTCAAAAAGCACTGGTGAGAACTGTGAATAGTCACGCTTAGAAAGCAGAATTAACAGATGCTGGTTAAAACTTCATATTGCACCAATTTTCCGAGGAATACCGATTGGTTTAGCGTGGCAACATTAAGGCAAAAAGTGATCAAATGTCAGTTTGAGGATGAGCGTGGAGGCCTGGGATGAGTACTGACACTGACTGGTCATTCTGATTGGCCCTTTGATCCTCTGGGATCCCACAGGCAGCCGTGAGAATGCAGCCAGCAGTGCTTGTTAACAGGGAGTCATGCAAGAGGAAACCACAGTACCAAACATTTAAAAAAATTCCTACAAGGGACACAAGTCTTCTTATTGGCTGCAATGTGGGATCGTCTGGAATCAATCCAGCTGCTACCATGGGCATTATGGCTGTAAAGATCCTGGTCAGGAAAGTACAGACACAGAAGAGATAAGACTGGAGCAAGGGAAAGAAAAAGCATTCCATTAAAAAGAAAAGAGGCAAACATGATAACACGGGGTTACTTTGAATTACAACACAGGACACATTACAGGGAGAGGGGGATCTGCATCACCCAAGACAGCTCTCCTCAGTGAAAATTAGAAAAACCAGTTATTGTAGCAGTTTCAATTGCTTTTGGATTTCTAAAAGATACCACTTTCCTGTTGTGAGGCAGCCTGCAACCTGGGTTGGATTTCATCAAGGTATGGCCACCTCTAGCAATGCAGAGCAGAGTGCACGTTTTTGTTCCAAGAGACAGGCACAGACACAACGAAATGAAGGATGAGGGTGTATGTTAAGAAATACAAAACAGGACTCTGCTGTGACTACTGGATATTGGCACAGAAAACAGGGTTAGAGAGGACCAGCACTACAGTTAAAGATTGATACTTTCAAGTTAAAAACCAGTATTGCAGGTGAACTCTTGAAATAACCTCCTAAGAAACTCCGTGGTTAAAGGACCTTGTGTCTGTTCCAAAAGAACCTGTGTTACTTCTCATGCAGAAAGATGCCAACTGCAGGCAGCTGAATGCTTTTGGGAAACCTCACAGCTGCTCTGGCAGTAGCACTTTGGAGCTGGCTCACAGCAAGATGGGTTTTTTGTGAGGGTTCAGCACTTCCACTGAGCATTAGACAATTCATGCAGCTTAGAGGCTGAGAGAGCCAAGTGCTCTGTGCCCAGCCAGCCCCACACACACCTCCATCCATACCTGGAACACCCTCTGTTTTTCTAAGGATTCTCCTCAGAGGTTCTCCCTTGTGCCAAATATTTTTTTGAACTGTGGACTGATGTCAATTAAAGATTAAGTTGAGATCATGAGAGACATTTCACGTGTGACCAAATGCATCGCTCCCCAACTCACTAACTGCTATTCTGAGATTAAAACTGAAAACAAATGGGCAAACACTGTTGAATCATTAGCAGCAGCCAGGATTTCTATTTTTATGCAACGTGGCATGTCCTGAGCTGCAGAACTGACAGACACACCAGCTTTTGTAGACTGCAAGAATAGGAAGAAAACTCCTGGCTGTTTGAGGCATGACATCAGTCACAAACAAGCATGTAGTCTTAAGGAGAAAACAAAAGGGTGTTTTCTGCTCCAAACAGAGAGAGCATTTTTAATCCTTGGACTTTTCCTCCTCAGTAAAACCTCCTGGTTACATTATTCCATTAAAACTCTGTCATGTGATGTGGGAGAGACAAATGTACGAGTCAGTCAGTCTGAGATCAGGACTCAGAGTTTGCCCCAAACGTGCCAACCCAGAAAAAACGTTGATTTTAACTTCTGTTTTCCTTTCTTTGCGGAGTTGCAGCACTGAATCACCTGAGCACACCTTGGATGGCACAGGCTACACATCCATGTGTCTCATTTCCTCAGACTCTGTGTGGTGAAGGGAAAAAGGGCACATTGCACAGGCAAGCATAAAACTTTCCTTGAGAGGGCTCCTATTTTTATACTTCAGCTTTTTGTTTAATCGGGAGGAAAACTCTGAAAGAGGGGGAAAAGCAAGCCCACTTCCCTCTGTGAAGGCACTCTGCATGCAGAGAGCAGCACTGCAAGTGTTCATGGCATCCTTGGGTACAGAGTTCACGTGCCAGAGGTGCCCTGGGGAGGGAGGAGGGAGCTCTGGAGACGCCTGGCAGCAGGCAGGGGCTGCAGCTGGGGCAGGAGGGTGTTGGGACAGGACAGAAGCTACACGTGGGTTCTTTGGTTTTCCCAGCACTGACATTTCCTGTCTTTTTAAAGCCCGGCTGCAAGAGCAGTGTTGACAACACATGGATAGGAGAGGAGGGAAAGAAAATAAATCCATGCCAGAGAAATCCTATCCAGACAGGCTGCAAGAATGAGACAAACTTGAAAATTATCACCATCCTTCAGATTGCTTAGGCAGACAGTTTTATCTTCCCTTATTTAATATGATGGCTAAATGGAGAGAGAGCAGAATGAAACCTGGGGACAGAGCACAATGGCTAAAATAAGTAATTCAGCTTAGGCAGAGTCAAAGCCAATACCTCACCAACATGTGCTCTGCATTACAACCTCTATTTACATTTCTATGCTGCCTTTGCTTCATCAAAGGCAGCATTTCAAATCAATCATGGAAACTGCACAACACAAACTGTGTGAGCTGAAACTAGCCATCCCCTACAACAGAACAAGTTTTTAAAAGCTCTAAGAGAAATGTAAAAGAAAAGAGAAACTTTACAGTGAAGATCTTGTGTGACAAAGTACTATTATTATTATCATCATCACAGTTGCAGAATGAAAACAGAAGACCAAACTCAAAATATATGTTCTAGTCCTGTGAGAGGAAGGTTTCTCTCAGCACAGGCAGAAAGTCTGGAGTCTACTGAAAATAATCAGCAATGCCTTCCTGACTTCATGGTGTTTTGGGTCAGTCCAGATCTTCCAGTAGAACTTACTCTCACAGTGCTGCTGCCATTATTAAACAGGGACTGAATTATGGACATGGGGACAGGATGGAAGAGTTTTTTATATAGAAACAAATGACTGTTCCAAAATCACTTATGCAGTTAAAAAAGTTATGCTTCCAGTGTCACAAAAATCCAAAGAGTTGCCATAAGGTTAGAAGACTTAATTTGGAATAGAAAAATGTACAGGAGGGAGTTTCAACAGAGAAAAGTGCTGGCCAACACTGTGATTTTGTATTTAAGTGATACTCTAGTAACAGCACATCTCTGACAACCAAAGTAAGCTTTGGTTTCAACAGCAGCATTAATATTTCAGAAAAAGGTGGGGCTCTTTCAGCCAAGCAAGTGACCATCCTCTCAACAGCAAATTTACTCAGCAAACAGGAGGTTTTTGTGCTGCCCACATAGTGCAAGTCAGGGTCTAAAGGCTTCTTCAGTCAGCAGGGAAATGGGCACAGTGAGGTCATGGGAAAATGATAATCCAAAACTGAAAGCTGTCCCAGATCTAGGCAAAAGCTCTGGCCAAAGACAACTGTTGTTTCACAGCTGCCAAGTGCTCCTTCAGTATCTCTCCCATATACAGTAGGAATGTGGTTATCTTAATTTTTAAAGTCTTCAAAATTGTCCTATGCATAAGAAACATTTAGCATTTGCAGACTACATCCAGTATCTTTAGTAAATATGCTACTTACAGTCGTTTGATTCCAGATTCAGGCTGAGGTGAGGGTTTTGGCTGAATTATGGGTGTAGGCTGTGGGGATCTGGTTTCTTCTTCCATTTCCTCACTTGAAAGAAAGAAAAGATAATGAATGTTCTCCTCCCAAGCCATGGAAGCACTTTGAGAGCTACAATTCAATCTGAGGTAGCACTGTTGATGGAGGAATGCAAAAAGATCTGTTCAAAACCCATGAAAATCAATTGAAGATTTTTCTGTCAACCAAGGAACAGCACCTAGAACTGGGTCTCTGTTCAATATTTTCTTCCCATTGTGACAAGGAGAGGGAAAAGAGGAATGGATTGGATAAAGGGTCTAGAATTTTCATTTTAGACCCACTCCTCTCCTCCTTTTTGAAGTTCAGAAGTATTAAATGTTTGTAATCTTTTTAGGATTCAGGGCAGACCTGGGAGTTAGGGAAGGACAAGTTTGAGGTACTGGGTTCAGACTGAGGCTGTATTTTCTCCCAGTCTCTACATAAGCCTTTGCAGAAACACGAGCTTGATGGACAGTATTTCAGAGCACATTTCCTGTTTCTGGAACTGCCCTGTGACTCCCCTGTGTACATCATGCAACAGGAGAGGAGATGTAACCCACCTTTTGTAATATAAAAGCTCCTCTTGAAGTAAAAACACTCTAGATTTCAGTTCATTCCTCTCATGAAGGACATCCCGGAGCTCCTGCAGGGTGAACCTTGGGCGATTGGGGTCTTTTAAGTCCATTGCCATCTTTTCTGACTCAGAGAGACAATCATCATTGTTGGGTTCTGCCTAGGGAGTGAAATGTGGGCTTTAAATTCACCATGTGAGTGCAGGGCAGAGGAGTTTGAAATATTTATCAGAACAGTTCCCAGTCTCTTCCTTTCAGCACTATTAAACCCTTTTTTAAGAAAACCACAGCAATTGTAAGAAGAAAAAAAAATGCAGAAGAATTTGTTTTTCATGTTAAAGACTGTCAACAAGAACAGCTCAGGGGTCTGATCACTTTGTCCCTTCCTGTGCACAGGCTGACAGTGACACACACAGGACAGGTGAGACTGGCAGGCTCGGACACAGGGTCCAGCTTGAGCCACCTCATATGGGATAAGGTTTTTTTCTTGTGGAGAAATTCCTGTGCAATCCAGACTGCCAGAAAGTGTCCGGTTTTTGATAAGTCAGTTTAAGGAATTAATACTTTCAACAAAACTTTCAACAAAATCAAACATCAGTTTTTTATATAAACACTGAAAAAATGGCATAGCAGAGGTCACACAGTTCCTTCCAGCTCCTCCCAACAAAGAAGTGTCTCCTTAGAATGTAAACATACAAAGTGGAGATTTGAGTTTATAGCCCCCTTTATGCTTTCACTAAAAACCAGGAGGGGTGTTAGCATCAGCTCTGGCTACAAAGTGGAAGAGAACTGCAGGTGAGGAGTTTATAAATGTGTACTCCGGCCTCTTCTTTTCCTCTAAGAGTTCACTGGAAGCCTGGAGGAATTTTATCTCCCACCACTCAGTTTCTGTGGCTCCCAACAAGCCCAAATTTGCTCTCTCGGTATGAGTCTTGATTGCCAGGCCTATGGGGCTGCTTTCTGTCACCTCTAGCACTTGCTCAAAACTCTGTGGCACAAACTGCTTGTGGAAACATGGTCTGTGTAAACACAGCACACAGAAGAGCATTGCTCAGGTCCTGTGCTGTCGTTCCACTCAGTGGCTGCACAGAGCTGAGGACCAGGGAATGAAAAACCACAAGGTTCTGGGAAGGGTACTTGGAATCCAGATTCTGAAAAGCGGCTCCAAGCCTTAAGAGGTCTGCAGGATTTATAACAATACAAACAAATGCAGGACACTCTGTTCCAGGAAAATACATTTGAAATGCAGCAAAGTCCTTTTGAAATGTGAAGCTTTTTTTCAAGGACTGATAGAGGCCAGCACATGAAATCAGAGCTGCCAGCAGCGAGGTCAGCCACCCGCCCTCCTGGGAGGATGCAGACATCAGTGTCAGAGCTCCCGTGTGCCACTGATGCCTTGCTGGGATACAAGCTGGAAATCTGAGGAGTTCAGTAGTGGAATTCTACACAGTCCATTTCTTGTAATCCTGATCCCACCCTCTTTTAAACTCCTGTGTTTGTGAAATGGTTTTGCAGTACACTGATCCATGGTTTCAGGCTGATGCAATGTGAATTTGCACTGCAGGATTGCAGTCCCTGTCCTGCAGGGATGAGGCAGCAGAACCATCCTCACTTGGGCACTGTTTGATCACCCCTTTCATCCAGACACATTCCTTTGCACAGACTACATGGCATAAAGACTGATGCAACCTAACAAGAGGTTCAAAGGAAATTATCCAAACACTTTTCCTCCTCTTCAACCCTTAGATATGGTTTGCTTTTCTGTTATTCGTGGGATTTGTGGAAGCAGGTAGAGAGGTCAGGCAGACAGGATCCAAGATGGCGAAGAGAGAACTTTATTTACAAGAAGTTCTGTTTATACACACTAATAAACAATTGTCTATTGGCCAAAGACAATCCACCCCCAAAGACCTATTGGTTATGGCTTGTACACCTCTAACACTAAACACAGAGATTAAGAAAGTACAGTTTATCTGTATTCTCCATGAGAGAGAAAGAAAAATCCTAAAACGCTGCAACTACACTTAGATATGGGTCTGAGCTGATGTCTCTTCTTTCAGTTGTATATTTGCCCCATATCTCTGCCCAAATAAGCTATTTTTGCTAGATTGAGCTCAAATCAGCAAAGACAGAGCAGCCTGTACCCAATGCAAATGTCCTTGACTGAGGCCAACAAGCAGTGTCCATTCTGGAGCATGCAGCTATTCCAGTTTTCTGCTTGCCATTGCAATTCCTGTGTAAGCACCGTCCTGGCAGAGGGAGCAGGAACTGCTCTAATTAAAAGAGGCGTCATTGCCATGGAACTGATGAGTTAGAGAGAGGTGAAGAATGCATCCTTTCTCTGCAGACACTGAGGACACTTTCACTCCTGCTGGCTCCAGGCCTGGGCTCCCCAGCCCCGTTTACAAAGCTGGGTGTCCTGGCTGAATTAACAGCAGTGAAATAATCCTTTTCATTATTAATACAGCAGTGCCCAGTTCAGCAGTGACATGTTAACACAACACTGGCTGTCACGTTCCCGGGGGACCAAGGTACCCCATCAGCCCTTGCCTCTGCTTTTTGATGTATATTCCTGCCTGCTGCCAGTGAAATGGATGCTTCACTGGATGTTTCTCTGCTGCAGTCTGTCAGGCATCTACACCATGGAGCTCTTACCAATGCATCAAGCTGAACAGCTCTGTGTGATAGAGTTCCTCTAAGTTCTTAAATATCATTATATCCCTTATTCCATTTCTTACTCTGCTAAGAGCATCATTAGGAGAGCGAAATGCAGTACAGTTACTTTAGGAAGAAAAAAGCAATATCATATCCACAAAGGAAAAGACTGGAAACCATAAAGAGGACTAAGGGATCAACAGATCAGTGCATCTTTTTCTCAGGAGGCTCCCCTCAGGTTTGCATTCCTGCTGCTCTGATCTCAGCCCAGCTCCATTTGCAGACTGTCACTCTGCCTGTTCTGCAAGAACCCAGCTCTGCCAGTGGGAACGTTTGCTTTTCCCGAACATCTGTGCTCATAACACTTCACTGCACAAATTCTAATAGGAAGCAAAAGCAGAAATAGTTGGTTCCTCTAAAAAGTGCCTTGAAATATTAATATGTTGATTTGATAGCACTAAAGCAGCTTAGTCCTGACCGACCCAAAATGCCGTAAGCACCGCTCGGACCAGGCGTGCCGAGCTCTGCCCTGACTCTGGGAGTGCTGCTGGCACAGCTTCTGTTCCACTGTGGGTCACCTGCCACCATTGCCACTGTGAACCCCTCTGACCCATCTGGCCTTCAATATTTGCAGATCTGGCAAAGATGAAGCTACTGTTGGCTGTTTGTCTATGGAAAACTCAGACTCTTCAAGGAATAGGTTTGTTTTCCTTTGGGGACAGGGATAGGTGTGCACAAACAAAATGAAGCCAACACAGCCCTGCCAAAACGCTGCCTGCCTCCATTACCAACTAACAGCTGACACTGCAGAGATTATGCAAAGAGGTACTTGGTATGAAGTCCTAAACCTCTAAAAGGCTGTTTAAAAAGTGATTCAAAGTGCCTCTTACCTTTACTTCCTCCCCATTTTGGCTGGTCTGGCTGTCCTCACCCTGCAGTTTTTCTCTGAGCTTCCCCAGCTCTGCTCGCAGGTTGCCCATCTCCTGCTCCTTGGTTTGCAGATACGCTTCCAGCTCCACCTTCTGCTCAATCAGCGCCTTCCCCTGAGCCTCAACCACCGTGATCCGGTGCCGCAGGTCGTGGTTAATTTTCATTAACCTGTTCTGCTGCTGCTGAAGCTGCCAAACATCCATGCAATAGGTCAGTGTCCATTCAGCCATCAGCCATGATGGCCCAGTCCCAAACATCATCTTAAAGTAGGAGGCTCCTGTTGCATTTCATCAGAAAAATATTGTGTGTGGACACCCCTAGATCAGTTGTTTAATATCTAATTATCTACTACAATTTCAGTCACTCAAATTTAACTGATTTCTAGTCTAAATTCCCCTAGGACAGGGAATTTTTCAGACAAAAGCAAATCCATTACTTATGATATTATTTCATTAAAGCTAAGTTCAAGGATAGTGTGGCTTACGGGGTTCTGAATCAAATCGTAACCCAGGGTAGAAGAAAGACAAGACAGAGGAAGCCTTAATGGTTCAGTTTATAAGCACTTTGTTTTGAGCTCCCAGGCTCTCTCCTAAGGCAGGATGTGACCTGCTGGTGTGTGTGGACAGCCCCAACTCAAAAGGCTGCAGCACCTGCCAGAGGCACTGGGGCAGAGCAGAGATCACCTAGGCCTGGTCTTACTAGCACCAGGAAAGTCCCATGGCCTAAGGACAAGAGGCAGTGTGAGGATGGGAAGGAAAATACGGGTAGGGAGGTTGTTCCTCCTGACACAGGAAGTGCCAAATGTCATCCCCAGAGTCACAGTGAGGTCTGGGATTTGTCTAAGACTCAGCCCTGACCAGAAGGTCACTGCTGGCAGAAGTGGCCTGGGCTGAGCAGTGCCCTTCTCATGCACAGGTGATCCACACTCACCCTGGTGTGGGAGTGCACTGAAGCCTGACCATTCTGGACACTCCCCAGCTCTGCTGGACACTTCAGTTGCAGGACTAATAATCTGGCCTTGTTTACACTTTCTGTATTCTTCAAACTCAAAACCAGGCTGTGGAAGCACGGGTGAGAAAGAAGAGAAATAGGAAGACTAAGAGCCACTTACAGCCTCTACATCCTCATTTTTAAGTCCGAGTTCCCGGTCCTTTGCTCTGATTTCATCCCTCTGTTTATCTACCACTTCCTTCAGCTTCTTCATGACTTGCCGCTCTCTTTCTGACATCCCTGGTTAAAAAACAAGCACAGAACACAAACTAAGGACAGTCAGGAGCTCCTGAGGCTGAGAACAATAACAATGAGAAATATTTAAGTAGACTCTGGAAGTTGCCTGCTGGTAGAATTACAGAGATGCTTTAGAGGTTACTTCAAGGGTAACAGAGAACAGAGATGACAGAATCCACTCCATAAAGCCACTGCACAGAAACTCCTTAAAAAAAGGAACTGACAGTCCTCAGAAACATTTGTATCAGTGAGTGACACTGCTGCATCTTGCTGCCTCAGTAGTTTTACATCAATGTTCACACAGTGCCCCAAGGAGCTTGGTTATCTGTGTGATAATCTGTGGAATCAGCTGGCCAAGGCCCTGTGAAAATTGTAAAAAAGATGGTCTGGATCTTCAGTAAGATATAAGAACCCTATCACTGTTGTGGATTGCATCTGGATCCAGACCAGCTGAGGAGCACTGGACTGGGCTGATTTTTAGTTGAAATCCAGTTTTGTGTTTGGTGAAAAGAAGATGAAACAGGACCTTCAGAGGGTAATCCCATCCTGAATGCAGAACCAAAATTTAGTCTGAATTATGGTCACATATTTTCTCCTTGTGTTTTGCCACTCTTTTCCCATCCTATTGTGTAGTAATTCATATTTAGAGTAACTGTGCTTGAGAGAGAAATACTACATGGCATTTCACTGGTGAAAGTTCGGAACATTGTCAAAAATCCAACACGGATCCTGTCTGAAAATAAAGAAAGGGTTAGATTAACCTTAAATCTGACCAATGAATCATTAGGAAGTGTCATAAATCACAAAAGAGGAAGCATTCTTCTGTTTGCCATTAGGAGATAATTTGGATCTGGCACTGCAGTGATGGGCTCTTGAGAGCAGACACAGACCAGAGGATTTAACTCAGTGAGGTGATGAATCTCCTGTGCTGAAAATGGCACAGAGGTGTGCAGTTTGATGGTCTTTCACATGAAATCACATTGCACAACATCCTTGAAGATGAAAACCCTGTGACCAGAGCAGTGTGTGGCTGCTCTGGCTGAAGTCCAGACCAAGCAGGAGCTCAAATCCAGGGTCTGCTGCTAATTCTATTAATTTTGGCAAAGTACTTTGTTATGTGGGTCTTCAGCTTCTTCCATTTATGAACTGCAAGTGGTGATAATTCACTCCCCACTCTGGGGTGGCTGGAAAGCCGCTTCCTTTTGAACATATTAAAGCAGCTCCCACATCAGAAATATGTTCTGTATGCATCCAGTGTATCCAGCCAGGCCAGGCTCTACTTTCTAACATCAGTCCAGACTTTCTGATTTTGTTCTTCTTTCATCAGAGAAATCCAGAGTTGCTCTCACAAGAGAATTTAGCTGCATGTCTTTAGGAACTCCAGCTCACAGGTCAGCTACAGCATGAACTGATGGATAACAAAGCAGAGCAGGACAAACCTCAGAGAAGGAAAGGGAGTAACTGGTGGATGTGCACTCCTGCAGCAGCTGTGGACTCCATGCAGGAGTGTGCCAGGGCAAACAGGGGGAACAGCAGCTCCCATACTCAGTGCTAAAGGAGCAGCTTTACCAGAGCTGTGGTACCACAGAGAACAGGAAACTGCTCTGCTGGGAAAAGGACTGGTGGTCATGGCTGGCCAGGAATTTGGTTCACAGGACGTGTTCCTGCCAAACCCCAGAAAAGAACTGTCAATGACACGGTGTTCACATTCTATCCATTCTCATCCCTTTTAATTCTGTGGTACATTTGCCTGCTCTGTTTCTGGACCCTGATTTTTATCAGCTCTATGCTGCTCTGGGTTCTAGTTCTTTGCAGGATAATTTTAATTCTTTGCTGTGGTACCAGCTCATACCCACCAGGGAGGACAAGTGTCATGGACACAAACTGCTACTTAACTTTTCTAAAAGATCCACATTCCTCTACCACAACACAGGTCTGGTAACTCTCTGTACCCACAAACCTCATACAGGCTCCTGGGTCCGCTCACTGCAGCCAATCTCAGGGCTGGGGCCTGAAACATCAGCGGTATTTAAAAACAAAAGAATCCAAAACTTGGCCTTGAAGTAGAGGGACTGCAGTGAAACTTTAGACTGGTGGTTTCATCCAGAAGGAGGTAGGACTAGGAGTGCAGCTGTATCCATTAGTACTTGTGAGATGCTTTGAGGTCTCTAGATAGTAGGTACTATTTAAAGAAAAAGTACTGTTCAGTGCTGACTGCTTTTCCTCCCACTGTGCTCATTTTTCTCCCTAACATTTGATGAACCTAAAAGGCTTTGATTGTGTGCACAGATCACTATATTTTTTATTTCAAGATGGGGGGGAAGGGAAAGGTGGGGAGTGTTTGTGAAACAGCCACATCTCCTTCCATTTCCTCAGGCACTGGGAAAGAGGAGAGGGAAATCACTAAGTGTCCTAAATGTAAAATAATTATCTCTAAATGGTTCAAACTCTAATAACTGCAAGATCTTAAATGGCACACCCAGTCGGCTTCCCCAGGCACATCCTATGAGCAGCTTCCTGTGGGTTGCTGTGATCACAGCGTTGTTCCAGCAAGAGAAAGGAAAGCTGCTGGAAGGGGAGGACACCAAAGAAAGAAAGAAAGAAAAGAAGATGGATAGAAAAAACAACCAAAAACATTCTTAATGTTTAGGGATCTGTTCAGTGTTGTGTCCATACAACATCTCTCACTAGAGGCCAAAGAGCCAGGCACAGCCTGTGTCACTGCACCATTACCTAAATACTCAGAACAAATTTTACTCCCCTGTTGAAGGGAACTGTAGGTCCTGCAGCACAGGAGGGTCACACAACTGCTGCCATCCTGCTGTGTGTCCCTTACCACAGGCAGGCTGAGACAGCAGCTCCTGCTGCAGTGACACAGCAGCCTGCTCGTCCTGTTTGACACACTTGGGTCAAGTTTGCATGTGGCATTTTCCTGGATATTCCAATCAGTCAGCACCATCAAGCAGTGCCCCATTTGGGCTAGGGAGGAGTCGCTTCAATGGGTGTTACAGACTCATCCTTAACCCCTCCTGTGTGTTTTGTGTTCTGCCACAGGTCCTTTGACACGAGCCCTGCTCTGCTCAGGAGCCCTGCTCTGCACAGAGCACTCCTGTTTGCGTAGCACTGCCCCTGCCTCTCCCATGAACGCTTCACCACGCTCAAGTGAGGCTCTGAGAATTAATTGGCAGGGTTGAATCTGAAGGTCTTGCACACCCAAATCAGTGGCCTGGGTTGCCTGTGTAGAATAACTCCTTTAAGTGTCTGGTGAGTAAGCAGTGAGCTGCAGATCCCTGGGGCCAGCGCTGAGGGGAGACATGATCACAGTGCTAAACCATGCTGAGACAGAAGCACTGCAGTCTGCTCCAAATCAGTCCAGCTAACACAGTCTTTAGCTTGAAAACCCCCTCTCTGGACTCTACATCAGACCAGAGACTGAAAAAGAGCAGCAGAACTGCTTTCTGACACCATCCAAACAAGTAATTTCAGACAAATCTATCCCTGCTCATTAATGACAAAATGTCCTAAAAGAAAAATCTCCTGAAAAATCAAACACTTGGGTTTGATATCATAGATCCCAATAATAAAATGGGGTTGATATAAATTAATGGTTTCACTTAAACTGATTATTTTGGCCAAAGAATATCAGTGATCCCAGAATCTAAGCTCTGGAATGGGCTTATGGGTTTTGTTTGTGTTGTTATACATGGGTAGACACAGTAAAAATAACAAGACAAGCACGTCTGGCATTTGCTTGCCTGGCTGGATGTGAAGAGTATGGCTATATTTAAATGCAAGCACATGAGCTGCAGTGAGCTAGATAGCCACTGGAAGGGAAAAGAAGAAGAAAAAAAAACCCATAAGAAAACAAAGAGGAAGCTGGTTCTTTATAACATGATGTCAGTCTTGATAGTCCGTGACTCATCACTGCCATTCTGAATTTTGTATGGAATTTGTCAGCCTGATGTTGAGCTACTTCTTTGCCACTAATTGACTCCTAAATTGAAAGCATTGCATTTGTTTTAAAAAGTAAAAATTGTTAAAGCTCTCAATACTTTTTGAAGGTTTCATTATACTCTTGCCCAGGGAAAGCGAGCTGCACTGAGCCTCAGGGAGAGAGCAAGTGCAACTTCTGCAGTGTGGGACAGTTTCATCCACCTCCAGCAAGCCTCCCTTTGATCCCAGCCTCCAGAGGCTGGAAAAGGATATCCCTCCATTCCTAATGCTCCCTGGAGAGCTGTGATGGCTCGGCTGTGTGCTCTGCTTTCAGACCAGTCAGTCACTTTGCACACTCAGGACATCACAAAATGGATTTGGGATCTCACAGCCTCAAATTCTGCACTGGGAATGGTGGAGCAAACAGACAGCTCTGCTCCTGGGAAAGAGCTGTTGGCTGAGCTGTGGGTCAGAGCTCAGGCTGGAGATAGATTTCACTGCAGCAACTGAAACAATCTGTACTTGCAGGTATGTCTTGGACTTCATTCTGCCTCAAGAAAAGTTGCCCACAAATGGATTGTTTCAGCTCTTTAGGACTCACCCACTCCCTGGATTATAAATCTCCTCGCTTATTCTAAATTGGCTATAAGTCCCCAAAAAAGGCAGGTAAATCTAGTAAAAGCATTATCTCCTCTTCTAGGAGAATATCATTATATTCTCCTAGAATATCTCCATATGGGGGACTGATACAATTTCAACAAAGAAATCTGATGTGCTACTTTACAAACAGTTATCCTGAACAGATCAACAGTTGCACTTGTTTTTGTGCATAATGTGTGAAATGAACACCTGAATGGATTATTCTGTTTGTATTAATAAACATAAGGAGGGCTTAAGAATGTTTTTTGCAAAATGACCAAAACAAGTGATAGACCAAAAAGTGTATCTAGACTTTACTTCCAGAGATGCTTCTCAGCCAAACAAAAAGTTGGTTCTCTTTCCCTTGTCCCTCCACCTCTTATCATGTTGTCAGTGTCATCATGTATTCAGAGATTTTCTATTCAGGTAAAAAAACAAATAAGCAAACAAACATGCCTTCAAAACCCAGATCTGCATTAATCTACAGGGAAAAAACTGCACAAGAATATCCAGTCAAAGTATTTTGATAAAGTATTGCTTTTTGTAACAAAGCAAGTACCGAATTTGATGTATCAAACTTGCCTTCATGCTTCTGAAATTCCTCTTCTGTGAAATTAATGTCTTTGTGAGACAAGTTTGTCATCAGTTGTTTATTCTCCTCCTGCAGCTGTGCAATTTGGGTAAGAAGATCCTGTGCTTCCCCTCTCCAGACATCCTCCACCAGCTCTAATTCCTATAGGGTAGATCAGGACAACACATTTATATTTTTAAACATGTTAAGAGTCTTTGCCTGGACTATTTACACATCAAACTAGTAACAATCCTACTGATTCTTATGGAAAGCAATGAAATGAGACTACTTTGAGTTTCTTGGAAGACATCTGCTTTTCTAATACCACCACCAGGAAAGCAGCCATCACAGTCCCCTTTGCTGTGTGCTGAATGTAAACACCTGAGGGCATCATTCCTGATGGAAACATTTTTGATGTGCAAGTTACCTGAAGGATGGCTTTGATATAAGGACCAGATTGAGGGGGCTGCTGTGTTGGACAAATAACCAAACACAAGCACCAGTTCCCTCCTGCATCCCAGGAAATGGATGCAAAGCTGTTAGAAATGCCCCCAAACCATCCCACAGCGAGGGCCAGGGACTCAGGGGTGGACATGCTCGTTGTGACAGAACAGCCTCTAAATTCCTGTTATGAAACACAGTGTAAATTGATGAGTGTGTGATCCAGTGCAGCAAAGCCAGAGCTCCTGGTGCACATGGTAAACACAAGCCCAAACCGTGCTGCCTCCTGTGTAAATTGTTCTCTTGGAATGTCCTGAGTGGTGTCAGTGTTGGTGGCAGCGAGGCCAGTCCAAACAGCTCCCATTTGTGGGGACACTGTGTCAAGAGCAGCTGTCACCAATCCTCATAAAGGTCAAATTAGGACAGAAAGTAAAAAGTCCTCAGGGAAAACAGTTGGATTTAGAGCCTTGCTTGTTCCAAAAGTGTCTCTGTATATCTCACTTCTGCAGTGGGGGGCATTCCCTGCTCCATTTTCACCTATGTTCCTCAAACAAAAAGCTGCATGCAAATCCCTGGAGCCACGCTGAGTCACTGCTGACTTTCACATCCATCCACATGCCCCTTTCCTACCTAACAACAAAACACATTCAGACAACAACCAGCCAAGCACAGCTCGAGGCTAAAATAAGCTCTGCTGAGAGATTAAAGGATAGTTCTCTGCTTTGAATGTATTTTCTGATAATGGGAAGTCATGTTCCTGGCAATTTTTGGGTCCAAATGCCATTTTATTTCAGCATTTATTACTGTATTGCTGCTAAAAATGTTGCAGAAAACATTATATGGCAAAGAATAATAAATAACACAAGTGTGGTAAGCTATGCAGATTTAACTATTAAAAAGGAAAGAAAATGTCACTAATCACCTATTTTACTTGAAACTCTTTATCTGGAGAGAAAAATAAATCTGTAATGAAATTGATATTGCCAAATACCTGGACTGTTTACAGTGATGCTGCCTGCTACAACTCTGTAGCTAAAATAACGCAGTGACCTATTTTAGCAATAAACCAGCACATTCATCACTTACAAGCATATTGATAAAAGCAAAATAGAATGCACACAAACCCCCAAACTATCTAAACATATCATTTATGTGTGGCTGCACTGTAAACACACAATTATCCTAAGGTTTGCTTAGGCAAACTTTGTAGTTTATTGCTATTGAAGAGCCCAATGAATTGGAGCAGAAATTAACTTCTGAATCCTCATTAATGGAAGTACCAGACAGGGAAGGCACATCCACGGGCCAGGCAATGCCAGCCAGCTCAGGAAGCCCCAGGCAGTGGGTGCTGAGCCAGGTTTACACGCAAAACAGATTTCCACATAACGTTTAAGAGCTGAAATCTCATAAACTGATGCTTGCAAGAACCACTAAAAGCTTTTCAGGGTGTTTTTTTTAGGCTTTAGGGTCAGAACTATTTCTCACACTCTGGCTTTTTCTGCTTATCAGCACCTGTCCTGTGAAAGAGTCTTCAAACCCTCACTGTGGAACAGAGAAGATGTGAGACCACAGTTCCACGGGGACCTGGTGCACTGGGAATCAACTTGATTTAAAAAAAACAAAAAGGTATGTATCATGGCATTAATTTTCCTGTTCAAATATATTTCCACTGAAGTCTCATGGGGCTTGTGTAAACACTCCCTGAGCCACTTCATGACCCTCAGAGAAACTGACTGAGCAGAGGTGGTTGACTGGCAGGAAGATCAGCTGACACATTTAGGAAACTTTCTAACACTTGTAAGAACTTCGCAAACATCCACACAGAACAAGGTGTACAATGACACTGTGTCATTTCAGTATCCACTTCACCCGCAGCCTTTGGTAAATATCCAACATACTTGTATCTATTCTCTAGACCTTCTTATTTCATACTCTTCAGACTTAGCCAGGCTTTGTACATTAAAGGTCTTTTACCGTCCTTTTCAGAGACATTGCCCTGAGATTTTCTCTGCAAAATGTTGCAGGGTTTATCCTGGATTTTCTATATGCGAGGTGAAAGTCCTCTAGCTGACTCTTTTTAAAATATAAAACTGGGATTTATTTAAATTAAAGCCAAATCTTGAAGTTTGGGGTTTCTCTTTCAGAAATCCCCTGTCTCCTGTTGATCCTGATTCTGTATGTGGAATCAGGAATGGCATGAGACACCGGTGATGATTTAGCACTGCCATTTACTAGAAGAACCATTTCTTCTATCAGTTATCTGGGTGGTTTAAAGAGTGGATCTGCCACTTTTACTGCAGTAACTGGAGCATGCTGTCCCACCATAAGAGGCTAACAGGATATGGGACATGCTCTCTGCCTTGGGCCTTCATGGGAGTGGGGTCAGGGAACTCTATGACCACCTCAGAAAAAGCCAAAGGACATCCTGCCATCAGGATGGAGCAGCAATCTGGCAGAGTGCTCTTCCCACTTTTCAGCTCTAACTGTGCTCTGAAATCACTTGGTTCTCCATCTCTCTCCTACGACTTCTCTAAACCAAAGTCTGTGCCAGGAAACCTAGACTGCTAAATCATTCCCAGCTCCGGAGAGGAAAGTGTATTCTTGTCAGTGACCTTTCCTGGCCCAGCAGGAAGCAGCACTATCCTCTCGTCAGGAGACGGGATGGAGCAGGAGTCCTAATCGGGGATACACAGGGGCAGGAAATGCAGTGACTGGGGAAGGGGTGGAGAAAGGGAAGGAGGGAGGAAACTTCCAGGAGGGAAGGAAACAAAACACAACAACACGCCCAAAGCCTCAGCGAAGCTAAGGCAGCATCCGCGCAGAGCCCGTGAGCCCGGCCGGGCTGTACCGCACGCGTGCCCCGCCCGCTCCCGCGGCACCCCGGCCCGCACCCCTGCCTCCCTCTTTGTTTGCCCGGCGGCGGCGGGGGGAGAGCGGCGGCGGGGGCGCCGGGGCCCGGTTCCCCCAGAGAGGCTGCGGCAGGCGGGGGCAGCCCTGCCCCGCCGCGTCCCCC